>WBNH01007862.1:489465-535522 GCA_013401255.1 Urocolius indicus | reverse complement strand
TCCGGGGGCGGGCTCGGCGTCCCCAGGCCGGTTGTCCGGGGCCGCTGCTCTCCCGCGCGGCGGCGCCCGGCCCCTCCCTGCGCCGCCCGTGCCGAGCCGCCTGCCGCGGCGCGGAGGTGTCGGCTCTCGAAACGCGAGGGCAGCCGAGGCGGGGAAACTTAAACCGCTCCGTGCACAGCCACAGGCCGGGAGAGTTCGGACGGAAAAGTTGCAGCGTGCGGCCTCCAGAGGACAGGCGGCCCGTTTTGTTTTAACCGGCGCTCGTGTTCTCTCGAGGGTTAAGTTTAGGGTGACGGTGGGTTAGGTGAAAAAGGTCGGTGACCGTGTTCCGTTAAGTCCCCGTGTCGGCGTAAACATCTAATCGCTGCTGGTAGAAAAATATCCGAAGAAGTAAGTGGGAGTGCAGGCGCCGATGGGGCGTGTCGGGGCGCTGCAGGGAGGGCTCGGAGAGGAGTCCAAGAGGTAAGCACGGCTAGTACTGCCGGCTAGGAGAAGGAGACGGGGAGAGACCGAATAGCATTTGTTTCACTTCTTTATAGCTTTGCTTGAAACGGCTCATTTCCCTTGAATCGATTTGGATTTTCTTCTCCCCTTTCCGTAACATACGGTTCTGTAATATTTTGCAGTATAAAAATGCTGCCATTGCCTGTAAACACGTTCAAAGTGTGTTACGATAGGCTGTTGGGGGAGAGTAATATCAGGATTGGATACGGTGATAAACGCTTTCACTTGTCATTTTCCAGTTTTGCTGCACCATCTTGTCACCTCTAGCTGTTCAGGCTTTAGAGACAGACTTAGCGTCCTCTTGCTTTTTGAGCAGAGCCTTGAAGATAAGGAGTAGTTTGGATAATTAAAGTGAAATTGGATACAACTCTGCTAACTGTGAGGGAGGCTGGCATGGCTATCGAGTTCTTACTGGTAGGCTAGCTTGCCTGATCGTTTCTGCTGTGTCAGTTTATTTTCAGTACCCCGGTCATCAGTGCTTAAGATGTTTTTGTCCCACTGGTCACCGCTTCGGTGTACAGCAAACGCCCATAGCTGAGGGGGAAAATGAGGCAGGACTGTGTGGCAGCCCTGGAAGTGCAAAATCCGGCTTAAGACTCTGGTTCTTTTTTCCATACTTCATGAAACATGTAAAACTTGAATGTAGAAACCAGAGAGGTGTACTTTGTAGGTCTAGATTTCAGTTTGAAATAATTTCTCATACTCTGAACTCTTGTGATCAAGAAGTAGGATCACTTTGCCTGTGCTTATAGTGAGATCGGTGGTCTCTTAAGCACGAGGACTTGTAGATTAGAGATGACAGAATCTCAGTGGCTGTTTCCGGTACTGTAATAGTAGGCAGGATTATGTCTTGGACAAGCACATTTCGACACTTTTTGCACTGTTCCAGTGATGCAAAATAGCAATTATAAGCCTACTGTTCCTGTTGATACCTTCCAACAGTTTTGGTGTCCTAGAAGACAAGCCCTTAAAATGGAAGGTTAGCAGTAGTGGCTTTTTCCTCTTCGTTTTTTAATTCTTTTTTTTGATATATTTTTAGTTTCGGGGTTTGTTCTGTTCACACACAAGCTACAAAAATTCCGAGCTACAGTACTTGAGAGCATGAAGGTTTACAGTCATTAGAAGAATAAAAACTAAGTTATAACATAAAATCAGTCATTAGAAGAATAAAAACTAAATTATAACATAAAATTTAGCAATGACTGTACTGTCTCTGACCATAACAGCATTCAGTATCTAATTTTGCAGTGTCCTGTCCACATATGTAGCAGCCCATTTGACAGTTCAAAGTAAACAGCATGATGTGAGGAAACCATGGATCTTCTGTTCTTGATGAGCTCTCTGAGATTTTATGTGCTCATGGTCCTAACAAAAGAGTGGTTTGTTTCTGACCAGCTGTTACAGTGATCATCAAGGATGATAAAAGCATTAGGGCAGTTTCTCCCTGGTGTCAGAGATCAATAGTCATTGTATTGCCTCAGTGCTGGAATCCTTGTAGTTTCTGTCTTTGAAGATGCTTATTTCTGAATTGGATTTTTCATCTTATCACCTGGATTTCAGTCTGCTCTAATTATATAACCTCAAGCTTTTCATCTTATACAGATGGGCTTGGGAAAGTGGTTGGTGGTTTGGTGTCTTCAGTGTCATTTTGCTGTCTGACTTTATATAACTTTAATTTTGCTGTGAAGTTTCAGCTTCTCCTCCCTTTGAAAGAGGGTGAGGTCTGCTTTTTCTTTTCGATGTTTTTATCAAAGCAATAGGAAATAAAGACACTTTCCTCTGGCATATCCCTTCTCCCTATCATACTTCATTATCTACCTCGGTTAATTGATATGTCGCTTCCTGTTTGGGTATTTTTTCCCTCCCTGAGTTCTTTTCTGTGTGTCAAATTCTGTCTGCTTTGAAGCTTTTCTGTTCACCTAGTTTTCCCAACTATTTCAGTCCTTCACTGTGATTCTTGTCATCACTTTCCTCTTTTCAAACCAAAGTCTGTAGCCCCCCTCCCAGTCAAAGAACTAAATTCTTTTGTTTGCAATCCATATTTTCTCTCCTCTAGATCTATTCCATCAATTACGTATCTTCTGTTCATAGGTTTCTAATCCCTTTAGCTCTTTCTTATGTGATCAGTTTATTTCCGGTGCAAACTGCCAAAACAAAACCAATCATGAATGCAAGAAAACTACAGGAGTTTTGAAATGAAGTTTAAAAAGCACTTTTTACTGCTGCTTTTGGGAGAGGAAGGTCATTCTGTAAAAAGTTTATCTTACAACATTGGAAACAAATGTCTTTATTCATAGGGAAATTACTTTAACTTGTGTTTTCTGAGATGCAGTGGCCTCTGCAGATACTTTCTCCTGCTTCCCAGTGCAAAATGTACGTGGTTTTGTGTTATAGTAAATATAGACTGATGTAAAAATAGCTTACCTTTTAATAGGTAAATGCAAAGCAAGCTTTATACTTTAAATGGTAGAAGGATACAAGAAAGGCTGTACCGTCTTTGAGTAAATCTAAGATTTCGGTGAATTTCTTTCAGTCCCTTACTGCTCTGTTTTCTCCACCAGTATCTACTGCTCCCAGTCAGATCACGTATCTTTATCAATCTCTGTCATTTTCAGAGAATGTGTCATCTTTCTGTCCGTTTAAAAATACTCCTTTTTGGTCTGGATGATTTGATTCATCCTTTTCTGCCCATCCCGTCGCCCCCACCTGTATGATGGTCTCTGTGTTTACCACCCTGGCCAGCAGTTTATTTCAAATCTGATTTTATTGCTCAGAGTGTATAGCTCTTTTGCTTGGAAGGGAGCAGATCTTCCCTCGCTCAAGCATTCGTTATACAGACTGGAATAGAAACAAGTTTATCTGTTCTACCTCTTTATCTTTTTAACTCTTACTGCCAGAGACAGGAGTAAGCAGGGAGAATAGCTCCTTTTTTTCTCTCGAGGCAGCGTATGCCAGTGGGAATGTTTCAGAGCACTCTTTCCTTGTGCAGACTTCTGCAAAACAAGATGTCTAACTATGAGAAGACTTTTTTCATGTCATGAATGAGAGGGTTTCCAAAGGGTTGGCGTTAGCAAATGAGAGTTCTACTCTTCATCAAGGAGTTGGCAGAAGACTGGACTGAGATTGAGGATATAATTGAGTCCTTCCCCCCCCCCCCCATTCTGTATTAGCAAGCATATAAGAAACAACTTAATTCTCATTACGTTTTAAAGACTGAGCTGCAGTAGCTCAGAGGCTGTTTGATTATTTCTTCTGCTGGAGTAAACTTAGTCAAAGGAGGAGGTTGAATGTCTGGGGGTGGTTTCCACATCAGCCATCTGTTTTTGCTAGTACTTGAGTCAAAGCACGCAATTGTCTCCCTTCTCCTTTCCCCTCAGTTCCCCTTCACACGTGTAGTTCAGCTGCTGGTGTGTCCTTGAGGTGGAGCCACAGTTTTACTCCTTTCCACCTATGCTAGAAAATGTTTTGGTTCCTGTGCCCCCTACCCAGTTTGGGTTCAGGTGATGCATGTAACTCGGAGGGGAGTAAGTTGATTCTTTATACTCCCTTATTTCCTTTAGCAGCCATGCCATGCTAACTTTCATCTCTCCATGCTTTCTCTAACACGTGCCTCTGTACCCTTTTTCCTTTTGGCACAGAGTTCGGTTTTCATCTTAAATCCATTCTCTATAATGGTGATCTTATTTATAGGCAAAGTACTTTAACTTTCCTGGACCTTTTTGGTAGCCAGCATGGTAGCAAACATTTGTAATGTTTGAATGATGTTGCTTTTCAGCTTTTCCATGGAGGAGGAACAAGAGAATTCAAAAGAGAAGGTTCTCTAGGACAACAGGCTTGGCAGCTAACTGGAATGTTTGAGCTCAGAGCTGCTTTGTCAACAGCAAAAAAAAAAAAAAATGGGGCTATGAAATGAAGTGACCTTAACTCCTCTGGGGAGAGTGGGAAGGGGACACAACAAGCAAAACTAGAGCATTTAAGCAGTAGTACACACACTATGATATGAGTAGCATTTGGGGAAATTGCAAATAATGAATATCTCAGTTTTTGCTGAGTGTGAGTATATAGTTATATTACAGTTGGGATAAAAGAAGCTATTTGTCTAATCTCATTCAGTTTCTGTGTTTCTCAGCTGTGCTCCTTGGCTACATCTGTGCAATTCAAAGAGAAGATATTTCATGTGCTAAATAAAGCAATTAAATATAAAAATGTAATTGATACATTTCCCATTATCATACAGAATGACATTATAAGAAAGAAACTCCAGAAAAAAAAATGAGCAAAGTTATCCCTGTTCTTACCTGGTATTATTTTACTCATTAATACGCTACGCTGTGAACTTAAACTTGTTAAATACGGGTATTTGACTTTTGGTATTGACGTATCCCCTTTCTCATGTTTCATTCCAGTTCATTAAATGTGCAAAGTATTTCATAGTTCCCAAAACATGTTACCCAATGCTTGTAGATAACTGTGAGATAAGTCTAAAAGCCTTTGGTATTTATAACAATTTACATAAAATTGGTTTTTAAACTGACAGAAGCACAGTTACACTTGTGAGCGTAACTTCAAAGTGTCATTTCTGAGTCTGCATATGTTTGGAAACATTGCTGCCTTCTTTGTTGTAGACAGGTTTTGATTGTTTTGGTGTAAGATACCAGTATTTCCATTCTATGGTAGAATAAACCACATTTCTCTTACTTTACTGTAAACAACTGAATTGAAACTGCAGTTTCAGGTTTCACTGTAGAAAATCAACTTACCGTTCCCTTGTAGAGGGAAATATGATTTTTGTGTATTTAGGTAAGCAGGTATTGAATCAGCATCTAAGCGATTTATTTGTAGGAAAGTGTCCCTTTGAAAGTCATCTGTCACGGTAGAATCTTGATAGGAATTGGAAGTCTATAATAAAGTGCTGCTAGAATATGCTGTTTGTCTGAAGGTAAGAATATAAAAATCCCACAATATCACTCTTGCTTTCAGAGAAAAATATAAAACCACCTCATCTTAAAACACCTCAGGAAAAAGACAGTGCTCTTCCAGGTCAGTTGCTGGCAGCAAAACACTTCTCGATTTCTCGCTGACCTACAGCTTGCCTGCAGAGAACGGAGCAGCCTGTGGAACTGGCAGTTCAGCATGGGTTCATGGGGTGCACAAGTGTGGCTTTGTGAGCCACATCTAACAGCCGGTGCTTACAGTCATGGAGCAAAGCACTGTAGGAATAATGTTGTGGGTTTATTCTGTTCAGTTTGACAGTAGCTGTTAAATTGAGTCCTTCCCGTGGAAATATGAGCCATCCGTGGAAAAAGAGAAGGTAGACTTGAATTTTGTTGTTGATTTTAACCTGTCAACCAGCATTCACCAGATACATGGGAGAACCAGTTTTAACAGGATTTCAGATTTACTTTTGGAAAAACTGCAGAGACCAGAAACAGATTCTTTTAGTTGTGACTATGTCTCAGAACATCTCGCGTTTTGAGGAGCTCTCTGAAAGTGGTAAAACCAGTGAGATTACACACACCCACAGTAGTTTAAATATACAAAAAGGCACCCGAGGCAGCTAACTAGTGACGTTTAGTCTGTAAAAAGAGGAACTTGGCTTTTTTTAAGACCTTTTTTTTTTTTTTTCTTTCTTAACCTAACACTTTGGGGCTATTTCATACTAACAGTGAAGATTTGATAGAATGAAACATTCTTAGCTTCAGCGTGTTTGGTGGTTGAGATGACATGAAGGGTCTTTCTTTACAGGAGATAATGTACATATTTTTCACAACCTGAAGCAAAATCCTTTTTGTAACTATTTCTTTCAACCAGAAAGCATGAGCAGCTGGGTGGGGGCGTGAAGAATGAGAGGAGTTTGGAACAGAATGTCTCAAGCGTGTAAATGCTCATATTCGTGAGCAAGAAACAGCCATATCTGAGAAGAGTAGAAATGCAGAATCTATACCAAGCCTGTTAAAACATTTCAAACAAGAAAAATCATGCAAAGTTAAAATGTAAAAGAGCAAAAATCCTCGGTAAAACATCCTCTGTTGTGCTATTGGCTTTTCAATAGTGGGAGTTTTCTTAACATAAGAGAAATGTTTGCTTGTTGCTTTTACCGGTGCTAGGGAATGTTTAGGATGTTCAATAACAATATTTCCTGCATGAAATGGAATGAGCATGTAGATTTGTGTGCGTGTTGAATTTGATGTGTAAAACTAAAGACTCAAGGTTCTGAGAGAAAGGTATTAATGCTTTGACTTGCTTAGCATAGTCTAATTCATATTATGCCTTCCCCTGAGCAAATATCCGTGTAATCCATTTTACAGCTCTGAACACTGTTAATGAAATTAGTGCTTTTATATTTGTTGATATTGCAAAATTGATGCCTTTCATTGCATGCTTACCTGATGTCATCTAGAGACTTGGCCCGGTATCTTCTGGAGACCTGCTATATTTATAAGAGAAACTGCAATAAATTTGTAAAGATGACCATAAAAAAGGCTGCTGGTGGTAGAGAAAAAAAAGATCGATCTTGCACAAATTGTAAAGGTGGTCTTGATGGCTGTGTATTAGGGGAAGCAATTACAAACCTTCTAATCACAGTTTTATCAGTGTATAAGTTTGAGAGTGGAAAGACAAAGAAGCTTTCTTCAGTCTTCAGCCAAACTGAAAGCAGATCTAGGGAGGCAGCATTAAAGTGGCAGCATTAAAGTGTTATATTTAACTCTTAAAACAATATAAATGGACTATAAATCTTGAATACATGTATTACTAATGAACACTGATGTAAATGGCTCATAAATAAAGTGCTAGATGTACCTGAATTTCCTCCTTCCATGTGGAGAAAATGTGAAAGCAAACAACCCAAAATAAAAATGACCTCTTGCCTATAAATTTTGTAGAAAAATATTGAAGGCGTTTCATCTTTACAAGTATTAAAACAAAGTATTAGCATTAAGCTCTTAATATAGAAAAGTTCAAATGAATGTGAGTTGAGGAAAAAATAACTGCAAATACAAAAATATATATACTGTAAGAAAGAACATCGTTGTATAAGGCTTGCAATGACCGTAGTTAATAGCTTGCCCTTAAAACAGGGTGCTGGAATACAAGCTATACGTATGCCTGTAATTCAGCGTGTTTTAACTGAATTCAAATTCAGCCATTTCCATCTCTTCTTGTCATTTTCGTGTGTCCATAAACAAACAGCATTCTTAACTCTCACCTTGTAATACTGCTATTGAATGCACTGACTTATTCTTCAGATTTATTGTTATTTTGCTGATTTTGTCATCCATTCCATTCTCTTTGAAATAACAGCTACTAGGGAACAGCTGGCTTGTGTACCTTGTCTTAGGACAAAAATGTGAGTGCATGCTAAAACATAGCAATTTTTTTGTTGTTTTTCAATCTTCAGATTTCCTCTTTAAGTTCTTGGTCATAGGGAATGCTGGAACTGGAAAATCCTGTTTACTACACCAGTTTATTGAAAAGAAATGTAAGTATAAGTGAGCACAGTAAGAGCTCTCCATTGCTTTCTAGCATAGATGAAGGCTTTGCTTACATGGGTATCATATTCTTTTTCTATGAAAGTTCCTGTTATTCTCTTACTTGTATAAATGAGGATTTTGATGGAGAATTGTGTTCAGAACTACGCTGTAAATCTTTATTTTGCACTATTTGCCTATAATCAAAAGCCTGATATTAAGCAGTATTCTCTATTGCTCTCAAATAACAGGATGTTGCAGAAAATACAGATACTTTCTGTGAGAAATGCATCTTGCAGCTATAAGCTTCCCTAGATATATGGTAGAGATTTGGATCTTTCAGAAAAAAATTACGAAGAAATGAAAGAACAGCTGAATTGCTTATGTAGAAATAGAAAGCCTGTAGTCTCTTTCTAAATAAATAGACACTCTGTGTTCTTTGAGGACTGTGTTCTATGATAAATACTGGTAGAGACCACATTGTAAATGTTATTTAGAGAGGGATAAATGACAGAAAATTTCCTATAGGTTGTTCGTTTAGCATCATGGTTAAAAACAATATGCGTTTGGAAACCTTTGTAAATCTAAGGCAACTGTTACCTTTCTCAACTGAGTGGTAATTCACCTTATCTCTTGAACAAGAGCTCTAAGATAATAATGTGTAATCACTAAGGAGCATGGCACGATTCTGTGACTGAGCTCAAACTGTGACCTTGCTTCTAGTAAGGGCAGTTGTTTATTGCTGAGAACCTTTGATACCAACAGTGTATGCAGAGCAAGTATCTTAAGTTTGTGCTTTAAAGAAGTAGCTCTTAGTTATTCATGAGCAAGATTGTGTCTTTTTGTGTTCTGCTTTTCCATGAGTTTTAAATTGCATCAAAGTATTAAAAAACACAGTTGGGAAGAAAAGGTGTATAAAAGCCATCTTTTTGTCCATTAAGGTGAAGTGGGAATTATTTAAGGCAGGCCTTTCTAGCAGAAATTTTGAATTGGATAAGTTGTTGAGAAATTGTCAGGCTGTTTATTTCTGCATGGTCACAGTAGACTTACGAGTGGCACTGAGTTTGATAGTTCAGGAAGTAGTTTCTAATTTGAACGCTGAAGGCTTTTTATTATACCTAAACTGGATTATGTAGAAACTGATTATTCACTCTAAATATTCTTGAAATTAGTCTGACTGTATTTCTTTCTTTTTGTAGTCAAAGATGACTCAAATCATACTATAGGAGTGGAATTTGGTTCAAAGATCATAAATGTTGGTGGTAAATATGTAAAACTGCAAATATGGGATACAGCAGGACAAGAGAGATTCAGGTACCCTTTTTAAAATTATTTTTATATCATTTTCTTAAGTGTGTGTTATCAAATTGTTGCAGTGAGTGTTGGGTTTTATTTATCCCTGCTTATGAGTAAGCATAGCGTCTTGGTCAGTGGAACTTTGTCTGCATTTGTATTAATAACTAGTCCAGATCTTACAACTTGGACATAGATCCATTGATTTCATGAAAGCAGTGCTGGCTTGTAGGATCTGCCCTTCCTTTCACTGAGTTATTTTCAATGATAGTTAAAATATATGAGTAGAATATATGGCTAAAAGTTTGTTTACTGGCCAAACTCAGAATAGTTTTTTGTCTACCTGTATGTGCTTAACTCTGTGTTTAGCAGACTTTCTATTGGTTGGAATAAGTAAATACCACAAAGTTGTAAGCTGTTCAAGACTTGCACGAGAACAATTTCATAACATAGTAGTATTTTCTTAGAAGGAAAAAAAAAAAATCTGTTGTCAGGTTCCTTTGGTGAAGTGCTTCTAGAAAAACTGAAATCTCTTACGTTTCTTAAAGAAAAGGCGATGTATTTCTTAGCTTAGAACCACCAATGTACTTTTAATGCTGCATTTTAACTGACATACATCTGAGGCATAAGTCAAACTCGGTAAAGATTATGTACTCCTGAATACAATCGCTATAAAATAGGACATCAGGTTTGTATATATTTGGGATGTGGGAAGAAGATTTCTTTGATTTGGAAAGGGCAGCAGTGATTGACAAGGGTGAGTATGGTGGTAGTCTGAGTAATGGGCAGTAATCCAGGTGCATGTACTTCATTAGACAAGTTCTTTAGATCCATCCTTGAGTAGGTGAAGCCGGCAGTCTCTCATTAAAGAGGTCTCTTCAGCCAGGTATCTTGGGATTCTGAGGAGCTTAGAGGCTGTGTACTTCCAGAGGCTTGGGCAAATTCTGCTCTTTCAAGTTCAATGTCACAGACTTGCCTTTTTTTTTTTCCTGATCTATTACTTTTAAGGGTGCCTTTATATTCATAATGTGGTGGTTTTGGGTTTTTTTCCTTCTTTCTCTGTTTTGAAGGATGCTTTGCTTTCCTTGCTTCCTCTTCCACTTTGAAATTGTTCAGTTACAGCTACTTTGCTCATTCTCTCCTCACTGCTAAGAATTCAAACATAAGTTAATGACTTCTGTGGCATGAAAACTGTACAACTGTACAATGAAATCGCCATCAGCTCCCACTTCTGTGTCAGGCCATATAGTATAATAGAATGTGTAGCTTTAGCAGCACATCGGACATAATGTACATCTAGATTTAGTGAAAGTGGTTTTTTAAAAGTCTAGTTGTAAATAGTCTGCTGCTGCACAGCTGATAACATTGTCTAAAACCCACATTTTCTTTTAAATACATAAATGAGGACTCTGTTTCATAATATAGATTGCGGTATATTAACCCAGATTTGAAACAACAATGAATGCAGAAATGTACATCTGTAATTCTATTTCAGGTCTGTAACAAGGAGTTATTATAGAGGAGCTGCAGGTGCTTTGCTTGTCTATGATATAACCAGGTAAGAAAGCTAACAACTCTTTTGCTTATAGACTACCAGGTACAATTAATGCCTAGATTCCTCCCCAAGTGCCTAATTTTGTAACAAAGAATGGTCAGGAAGAAAAGTAGTATAAAAAGTACTTGTGTTTTAGTGCATATTTAACTTCAGAAACTTGCTTACATGAGATACTGTGAATATCATAAACAGTCAGAAAAGGTTAGACACATACGTGGGGAACTGACCCACCCCAGTAGCTGTTGCAATCATGGTGGACTGCATTGCAACCACTACCTCAGGAAGCCTTGCAACAGAAACTAACAGCAGACTTCAGTCACTTGTAGCCAAGGTGGTACACCCTTGTTGTGGAAACTGCTGATTCATATGCTGATGTAACAGATCATTCTCTAGAATACATTCTCTGTCTACACAGTCCTTAACTGTAGATCAAAATTCTGTATCTTTTACTATTTTACTGTTGCAGGCAGCCAATAGAATACCTTACCATTACACATGTCCACGTTTTCCCTGTCCACCATTAACTGATACTTCCCTGATGTGTTTTGTGTTGGTTAATGATGATTTGCTAAATCTGTTGGTTTTTTGTCCTGTGAGTGCTCCTCTGAGCAGTGGTTGAAATCTGTATTTTGTGTTTAACATCAGTTGGACTATCTATTAGTCTGTACTGCATGAAGGGTTTATCTCTGACCACCACTACAATGATTAAAGGTCATTGGGTAAACCACCTGTAATGTTATTGGTCTTAACAAAAATGTGCAAGTTTGGGTACACAGTTTGATACAAGTGCAGTAAATTCTTACAGTCTCACCTGAAATTCAAGTATCAGTTGAATTCCATGCTAAATAACTCAGTTACCTCAATTTCATGCACAAAGACTAGATTTGTGCTTAAAATTTGAGCTTTTCACATTAACAGGGTCTTTTATAATGGCATGTTTGTATTGGCATATCACGGTTGAATTCATTTTGCTTTTTAAAAACTTGAAGCTTTTAAATAGTTTTATGAAGGAACTTGATGCTCTTCCCACTTCATAGCTGAGGCATATCAAGATGTGTAAGTGACTTGCCTGACTAGCAGCAGTTTGTTATTTGCCACAAATACAGATTTGCCTTCTGAGTTTTAGCTCAGTGATCTGTTCCTGAGAAATGAGCACGTTCTAATACAGGATGTCATTTCCTATGTAGCCGGGAAACCTACAATGCCCTTACCAATTGGCTGACGGATGCTAGAATGTTAGCAAGTCAAAATATTGTGATAATACTGTGTGGAAACAAGAAGGATCTTGATGCAGATCGTGAAGTTACTTTTTTAGAAGCCTCTCGGTTTGCACAAGAAAATGGTAAGTACTACCAAAATTACTACTTCATGCAGCATTCAAAGATGCTTAATGCGTATCATTTTTGTGCAGTTAGGGAGTACTTTTCAAATACCTACAGAAAAGAGAGTTCTGTCAGTACATGAGGCAAAGAGAGGACAGAGCCTGTGGTGAAAACTACATGTATTACCAGTGATTCTTCCAGTCACAACTGTTACTTAAAAAAATACCTTCTACCTGAAGATATATTCCCTAGGGAATATAATACAACTACAGGTATTGCCTTGCCTCCAAAGGGCCAAGAAAAAATGTTAAGAGCACTATTTCTTAGTTTTCAGCATCTTTTAGATTCTAAAAATCATGGAGAAGTTGGGAGGGAGTATGCTGCAGTTGGAATCAGTGAGTTTTACTCATGGGAGACTGAGTTCAGTGCTTGGAATGGAACTAGAAGTCTACTACCTGGTCAGTGGTGATCAGAATTTCCAGTCTGAGGACACATTTCTGTGGCAGCTAAAGCCAGTCTCAGTCTGAGTTTCTGTGCTGCAGTACTGCCATCAGTAAAATCTGGTTTTGCTTTAGTAAATAAATTATAGTCTTTTCTACCAACTGTGGCTATTGGGTGTCCTTTT
The DNA here is from genome assembly GCA_013401255.1 of Urocolius indicus. Classification (NCBI taxonomy): domain Eukaryota; kingdom Metazoa; phylum Chordata; class Aves; order Coliiformes; family Coliidae; genus Urocolius; species Urocolius indicus. The sequence continues at coordinate 522,754 of WBNH01007862.1, read as the reverse complement.
GCCTATAATAACCTTCTATTAGTAGAGAACTATATGAAGTTATTTGGTTTCATTTGTGATTTTTCATGCACAGCCCAGCTTATTATCTTTGTATTACAACTTTGTAGTGTTAATGTGTAAATTTCAGAGGAAACGGTTTGTGGTTTTGTTGTCAAAAGCTATTTTTTCTAGACCATGCTATTTGACAATAGTTCTCCTTAAGATACTTTCTCTTGTTGCTAGCTTTCATGCTTTGAATTACTATGTCAGATATTCCAGACTTGTTTTGAGATTGTTTTATTTTTCTGGTGTCAAATGCAGAGCTGATGTTCTTGGAAACAAGTGCACTAACAGGTGAAAATGTTGAAGAGGCCTTTGTACAGTGTGCAAGAAAAATACTCAATAAAATTGAATCAGGTAAATTGAGATTTGTTTGGGTTTTTTTTTTTTCCCCCCTGAAAGCTCCAGGTACAGATGGAAATATCACCATTGAAAGTTCTCTAATAGAATGAATCCAAAGAACCAAAATTTCATTGTGGTAAAGTAACTTGTTTTGTTTATAGCTGCTTCCCATATGTTTTAATAGGAATGGACATCTAAGAGCTGTGCATCTCAAAGGTTGGGTGGTGTGAATTATGGGTGGGTTTACACAGTGTTTACCTTAACAGCTCAGAGTGTAGGCTGTGGGTTGCTGTGTGCCTACAAACATCAAGCCTGATGTTAGACAGTTTGAGCGATGCAGGATAAAACCCTAGTATCAGGGTGGACATAACTTTTAATTCTGCTGCTTATATGTAGCAGGAAATACAGTCAAGAGAATTTAAACAGTAATACTGAAATTTTCAGAGATGTTTCCTAGCAACTGTGTTTCTCTGAAGTGACCTTTCTGCCTCTCAGTTGAAACCATTTTTACTTTTGCAGATCTAGAAATAGACCAGAAGCTTTTCAGTGCAAGTGGGCAGGTTTCTATTGGAGACGGGCTCCTTAGTGTTAGGTGTCATTACAGCTAATTTGCATTTCAGTTTTCCTCTCTTACCTTCTAGGTGTTTGATGACTTCAAAGTTTTAAGTATTAGCCATATTGAAAAGTCTGCCTCAGACCGTAATTGCACATATTTTGAGATGAAAAGGATTTGGTATTTCCATAGGAGTTTCCCAATGACTGCATCAAATCAATGCCAAACAGCACGTTTCCTTCTAAGCAAATGAACCCAAATCAAAAAGCAACCCATGAAAAAAAAATAGCTACTTTCTCATTATACAGTAATGATACTATGATTTAAAGGGGGATTATCACAACAGAAGTCTTGTTTTCTGTGAGCTGTTCCTGTTTTCTTGTGTCAGCACATACGTTGAATCATGGAAGAACTGAGGCTGGAAAAAACCTATGTGGGCCACTAATCCAGCCCCCTGTTTAAAGCATGTTCAGGTTCAAAGTGAGAGCAAGTTACTCAGGCCTTGTCAAGGCACATTTCAAGATGCTCTGGGAACAGAGATGCCACGGCCCCTCTGGGCAATGTGTCCTGGTGCTAACCAATTGCCACTGTCTACCTAGTCAGTCACCAGTACACCAAGGTTTGGGCTTGTTCCATCACAGGTACAGAGCTCTGCATATGTAGCTGCTGAGTGTCAGGAGGTTCCAGCTGGCCTGCGCCTCTACTAGCTCAGCTGAGGTCTTTTCTATGTGGCAGCTCTACCTTAGAGCTATCAGCTGTTCCCCTCAATGTGGTGTCATCTACTGACTTAGAAAGGGCTCACACGTGTGCAGTGAACCTGAATAAGTGGTTTGAATTATTCAGAGGGATTCTTTGGGGGTTGTTTGGTTTGGGTTTTTAGACTAATTGTTTCTAATCTTGGCCAGTCCATCACACAGCCATAAGGACATTTGTAAAGGCGCAGGGTTTGGAGTGGGCAGAAATGGATATCAAAAGTAGGGAAGGTTGAGATCCTTTGCCCCGGGGGCAGTGCTTTATGGAGTCCTACTGCCAGATTGATCCAGTTTTATTTGGCTTAATATCTACAAAACTACTTTCTTTACATATTAATCTCTGAAAGCACATGAGTTTTAACAGTGTTTGCAGAAAATAGTTTGGACACTTTTGTTTGGACTCCTTTGTTTGGAGTAGTTAGTGCAAATACATTTTATTGTTGCAGCCTAACTCTTGAGACAAACTGCTTTCTCTTTTTGATGAAGGACACACAACTGAGGTAACAGGAGAAAACTATGCTGGTTTAGAGTTGTTTAGAAGTGAACAGAATTGCAATGGAACTCTCTGTAACTAGAGCAGAATATCATTTTATGTGTTTATCTAATGTCTAGTGTATTATTTGCACGTGATTCATCTTCTTGTGACTGTTTTGTTTCTCATCAGGAGAATTGGATCCAGAAAGAATGGGCTCAGGTATTCAGTATGGAGACGCTGCCTTGAGACAGCTGAGATCACCACGTAGAGCACAAGCACAAAGTGCTCAAGAATGTGGATGTTAAAGAAACAAAACACAAAATCCCAAATTCTTACTTTAGATACAGAAGGTAAGGTTACAAAAATCCCAGGGAATTGGGTAAACTACATTTCATCAATGTGCTGTATCGAGTCCTTAGTTTTTTCACACTTGTCCTGAAAAGTAACATAGAATCTATTGAAAAAATTGACATTGGAATGGGTTCTTTCTTTTATACTTTGATTTTTCTTCTATCCTCTGCCTACTAAAGCAAGACTAGTGCTCTTACTGAAGTATTTCTAGATATTTTCTTACTCTCGAGTAATGCTGTGGAAAACATTTTAAAATTCTGTCTTCCTGAAATGCATTCTAGTCCTAATAGTTACCTAATGCACTGTAGAGAAGGTAAAGCATTTTTGTTCTATCATGGACAGATATTACTAGAACTGAGATTTCACAAAATGGTGAAAGTGTGATGCAGTGTCTTGTCCAAAGCTGTTACGTAGTCTTTTCTGAAACTAGGAAACTAAAAGACTCAGGCTTGAAAAGTAAAGATAGTGCTGGATTTCAAACTTCCACTGACTTCCCCCCCCCACCTAAAAGCAGACTGAAGTTGTTCTGATTCCTGTCTGTTATGAGCAGAAATGCAAACAAGAGACCAGTAGTATTTGCTGCTTAAACAGTGTTGTCATCTGACAACATAGGCTGTTGCAGCCTATGGAACAGGTGTGCAGTCTTCTAAAGACATTCTGCAGAGAAAGTGGGGCACAGATTTTTCCCTTTATAGCAGTGGTAGGAGAAGAGACAGAAAAGTCACATACATGCTTCTAAGAAGGGCTTGGTGGTTAGTCTTTCTGATGAACAGTTGTCCTTGAGAGACTTCTTAACATTGATAGATTTTACTTAAACTCTCTGCAGTATGTAAGTGGCTCTTAGGACAGTCCTCTCTTCCCAGGTAGTTAATTATTCTGATATAATTAATCCTTATTTCTCTGGTACAAGGACAGCAATATCAAATTAAACAAGTCCTGCAGGCATAGTAACTACATCGTTTTTACTGTCTTCATTTTTTATCAGCGTGAGCAGTGCACACCAGCAGAAGCTTTGCACATCATTAGATAAGTCGGCATACAGTTCTACATTCCCACACTTCGTTTGGTATTCTGGGAGCTTAGCTCCCAATTAAAGCTCAGAATTTTAAATAATGGATAGGAATCTTTCCTTTTATAGGAGGAAAAAAATACCATCCTTCAACTAAGAGGCTACTGGGAAAGAGCATTAGCTTAGTTCAGCTTTGGTACAGCTCTACGGGAGTGAATATTTATTGATCTTACGTCAGGAGTTCAGTTTTTTGATTGATCAGATGTAGATAATTGATGGAGTTCTTGCCTGTTTTACAGCTGTCCTGCAAATGGTGTGTGAAGAAACAGAAAAGCTTGAAGGCTGTGCAGTTTTTAAAGAAACATCTTTCCACTATCTACAGACAGAGCAGAACACTGCTGACAGCAAAGTGTCCCGTGTGGTGTGGGGTAGCAGTGTTCATACAGCACACAAGTCTGCAAAGCAAACTTGATCATTTGGTGGACAATATTCAGACTCATACCTGTATGTAAACATTTTCCATTACCTATTTTTGTTCTTTCACCTCTAGTTTAAAGCATTGCTCTTATACTGTAAATAACATACTGGTAAATTTACAAAGCATGGTATACTTCTGTATGCTGATAGAATGTTGCACTACGAGCAGTTTAATATTTTATTTTTTTATCATATAAACAAATTGAACTGAGGTAGGAGTAGGAGGCTTTGTCATGTTTGTTCGTTGCACAATAGTTTATATTTATGGCCAGAACTATAAAACCACTGGCAGCCTCAATGAGGGGTTGTTGTTTTGTTTCTTCCTCCTTCGTTTGCCACATTCTAACAGGCTGTTGACGTGACTGATTCTCAACACGTGGTTATGACCCATGCTTACGTTTACTAAATTGTCAAGTTGGAAAAGTAATTTGTCTTTATGTTCACATATCCTGGTTTATCACAGTTCCCAAATAACTTCTATCAAACTGCAAAAATGTAGAAAAAATACTTTTAAGTATTTTCTCAAATGGCTGTTGCCTGACTTGGATTTTTGTTTTTTCTCGGTCCTGATGTTTTGTGTAGCGCTGGCATCATGAAGGTGGAATGTATATGTGAACAGAACTGTGTGTCTTCTGTGTGTGTTTGTGATTCTAGGGCAGGGGCACGGGCTTATGGAGAATTATCACAGTAGGAGTTCTTCTGACCTCTTACTGCAGATAGAGCAGTTGGCTGGGGAAATACGATCTCTGTTGAAGTGTCTGGCGAGGTACAAACTGAATCCAAATGAGTGGTTCTAAATGTATGAAACTTAAAGTACTTTCTTTCTCTTAATGTTCATACCGTATAATTAAGAACTTGAATGTTAAAATCAGGCTTTAAAATAGCAACTTTATCTTGCTGGAGCTCTACCTTTGACCTTCATTTGAGTGCTCTCATTATATGTCATGCTGTCCACATTGCTCCCAGGAGACTCATGCAATGGAAAGGGAAAACTAAGTGTACTACTTGTATCGTTCTTTCTTCCCGTGAAACTCATCAAGGGGAATTTCAACCTTGGTACTGATTTCTTTTATTTCCCCTTATGTTAAAACCCACAATTCAGACTCTTTCGTTCCCCTGTTTTATTGTGGGGAAGAGACATGGGGTAAGAAATTAGGAATCCTGTCCTCATTCCTTAGCCGGAGACAGAAGAGACTTGCAGAGGGTCCCAGATGGAACACCAAACCGCAAGTATAGTGTATTATTTTTACAGTGCCGTGACAACTGACCAAGCAAGAGACCTGTGGCTTTTGTTTTACCAGATAAGGAGTTGCAGAAGTAAGGTAGCGTTTCTGGAAGCAGCTAAACTGTGCCAGCTCAGGAGGGCGATTTCACTGGCACTGGAAGATTACTAGTGACATTTTTTTCCCTGTTACTTGTGTAACTAGAAATGGAGATGTCTCCTTGGAAGTGCAAACGAGCACAAAATAACTTGATCAGAACCCAGTGTTGAAATTCCAAGGTGAAGCATGCTTTATCATTTCTATATACCAATCTATCTGTCAAATGCATGTTTAAAAACTAAACCAGAAAGCTGATGCTGTAATTTAGAGGGCAGTGAAAGCACAAGAGCAAAGCAAGAATGCTACCCAGAGCTATGCTGTCTTCATGGGATTCAGATCGTGTTTAAAGTTACACCCTCTCTCCTCACTTTTTTTTCTTGGTTCAGGTGGATGCTGATCTGAAAACTGCACACCTTGGGTCATCTCTGAATTAAAAGAAATTAAGTTTGATTTGTATTTTAAAAGCCTATGTTGCATTTTACAGAGGCAGTTGGGTCCAAAAACTTTCATGATGTCTCTCTCTCTATGTATCACATTGTTGTAGTTAGGACTGGATTTGTTACAGAACTGCTGATTGTTCTCAAGTAGTATTCTCCTCCTGGTAAAAGTGTATTTTTGAAGCAGCTTAATTGTGCATTTACAAGAACATCAAAAAACTCTAAAGAAACTTACCTGTCATCTTCTCTCAATGTTATTTTGACTTCCAGTGCTCAACTGGAAGCAATTTCAAAAAGCAGGTACTCCAAAGAAAATGTTGGATATAGTTGACTCCTCCACCAGTCCAAACAGCAGATTATTACCTGCCAGAGCTGGGGAAAGGAGGGTGTTGGATCTGAAACCCAAAACCAGTTATAGAATGCTGGGAAAAGATGAGATAGGGGGGAGTCTATTCCCACCACCCCCCCACCTTACTGCAATACAATCGGCTTTCAAGGTACACTGACAAAAGCAAAGGCTGAGCCTGTGCTTATCAGGGAGTATGTGGGACAAGCAAAGCTGAAGGTCTCTCTCCTGTTGCTGTTAAAATGCTTGAGGTGATGTTGGCTGTTGCTCAAAACTTCTGTTATTACAGTAGCAGTTGAAAAGAGCAGGGACTTAATCCTGTTGCTTTTAAATAGAAACTTTAGAGGTTTGGCAGGAATTTTCTTACGCTTCTTCCTGCCTTTTTCCTTTGACATGCACAACTGGCCTTTCTTGTATACTTGGTTCTTACAATCAGTTTGGCCAAGTGTCTGATGAAGCAGCAGTAAGCACAGTTTCATTCTTTCTTTAACCAACTGTCCTAAGTTGTCCCTTTCCTACCTGGCAGGAAAGAATAACATCAAGGCTCATTATAATGACATGTTTTTACCATTTTTATAACGTACACTCTTCCTGTATACACATTAACTGGGTTAATGTGCATGTTTTGTAGTACTGCAACCTGCTAATGCTGCGTCTCCCGTTTTAAAAAGAATCTTTCTAAAATGGCAACTCCTGAGGGAAATACTGTGGGAAAGCAATACTTCTTGCCAGTGCCAGCTATATTGTTTACTGTTTCTCCTCTGAAAGTTCTTTATTTCTATAATAACCATCCTGCCTGGAGTAGACGTTGAGCTTTAGCATTATAGTTCACGCAGCAAACCCAACTGAGCTTGCTTAAGCAGTGAGAAATAGGTTAAATTATATGTAGTTTTAGTGTAAAAATCTTACTTTATCAAAGCAAGATGGCTTAGAGTTTTACATTAAATAATACTGAGTACCTATATTCCAGGATGTGTTGGAGGTGGAGCTTCAGCTGTGAAATTGTGTAAGGTATGAAAGGTCTTACTAAAGCCTATGTCTTGCCTTTGAATCAGTCTGTTGGCCTACACTATTTCATTTAATGCTTGTATCTAGCACCCAATAAAACCTTTCTTGATTTTCTAGGTGTCTTAGAGCACATTCTGTTTACTTGTACAAGTTTTGCCTGCTAAGGGAAGTCCATAACATAAGCCCTAGATGATCTTGGAAAAACATTTCTGCTAAATTTATTGTATAGTCAGTATGTGGCTGGGAAAGCAGCAGAACTGCTTAAGGTGCCGGAGTGCTTCAGTCTGTTTCCCAGGAGCAGGTCCTTCACTGTAGTGTCTGGTTGCAGTGGAAGGCCCCAACCCTGCAACCACCCTGACCCTTAGCAAGGAACACCACACCTTCTTTCCCTTGTGTCCTACAGCTGTAAAGGTACACTCAGCTTACTTGTCTTGATAACCAGGGATAAGATGGAGCTGTCTGGGCCTCTACGAGAAAGGGGCTTCATCATTTAACACTGCATGGGAAGTGTTGCTCCAGCCTACTACGCAGGTCTGAAGTCACAGAATTCAACCAGGTAGCTTATGGCTTAAAAGTATACAGGTTCCCCTAGGTCCTTAAAAAGTGAATGCTATAAAAAAAAAACAGATTTCCTGTATGCTAAAAGAATTTTAGTACTTGCCATGGCTTAACCCCAGCCAGCAACTAAGCAGCCTGCAACTACTTCCCTGCTGCAGTGAGATGGGGAAGAAAATCAGAAAGAAAGTAGCAAAACTCAGGGTTTGAGATAAAAACGGTGTAGCAACTAAAATGAGAAACTAGGATAACAACAATAGTAATTAAAAGGTAACAGAAATAAAACCTAAGAAAAACAAAGTGCCCTAGTGATGCACAATACAACTGCCTAGCATTTGCTGACCATTGCCTTGAGCCTACCACCTCCTTCCAGTTCATATGGGGGCATGATGCTTTATGGGATGGAAAAGCCCTGTGGCTAGTTCAGGTCACCTGTCCTGGCCCTGCCCCCTTCCAGCTTCTTGTCCTGTTGTGTATGTCCCTGCCCCCCCTTCCAGCCCACTCACTGGCAGTGCAGGAGGAGAAAGAGAAAAGGCCTTGAGGCCGTGTAAGCACAGCTTAGCATTAACCAAAAACATCCCTGTTATCAATGCTATTTTCATCACAAATCCAAAACATAGCCCTGTTCCCACTTTTAGGAAGAAAATTATCCCAGACAAAGCCAGTAAAATACTTCAAGATATACACTGTAAATCCACAGCAAGTAAAAACACATCTTGCATTTATTAGAGAAGCTGCAGCCTCCAGAACTTCAGTGCAGCCACCCTTTAACAGCTTAACTTCTCCTAGAGGCAGGATTACACTTGTTCTTAGTGATGCAGCTTCCTGTTTTTTTCCCCACATTACCCTCTTTCCAAAGTTCTAAATGAAGATTCCTAAAGGCTTCAACACGCACAGCATTTCTCTCAAGCTCTATTTTTCCCCTTCTTAGTAGTAGAAAAATCCAGTCCAATTGGGAAAGAATCTGTGGGAGAGTTACAGGAGGAACACAGACAAGTCCAGCTGAGGGCTGAACTTGTCGTAACTGTCATCTAACCCTTTACCTAACACCAGTATGGGACAAGCAGGAGCCAGTTTGCATGCAGAGTCTTGAGCACCCTAGAACAGAAAACGCAGGACCCCAAAACACACAGTGCAAATAGTCAAGGCAGTTTGTGTCACTCATTTTATTCACATATACAAGTCGACACCGCACTATTAAATATAGACAATACAGAAGCATTAAAAACAAATACTGTTTAAAAACTTTAAAAAACACATATTGCTTCAAGCTTAGATGGTATTTCCCTATTGGTTTTAAAGTGAATTCAGTGCTAACAAGAGCTGAGGCAGCTTCCCATTCACTTGTACCCTTAATTTTATAAGGGCTACTATCAAGGTGTCGAGTCAGGCTCCATATATGGCTTTGCTGCTGAGTGTACTAACTGAGCTGGAATATAAACAGGAACACCCAGGTTACCAGACATAAGGCCCTCAAATTGCTAGCTTTTGGTCCCTATCACAGTAAAAACCAAAAGTCAGAGGCCTTTGTAGTTCAGTGGCACTGCATTATACCATAAAAAAAAAAAATAAGAACAGATACACACTTTCCCTACGTGTTAAATATGTGATTCAAATGTGCATTTGCTACCTGGATAAAATTCTTACCAAAATTCAAGTCTGTCCCTCGGTTTCCTTAAGTTTGGCTCCAAGTTTAGCTATCACCTTGACTATCTCAGCTTCCAGTAAGAGAATCTGTAATGCACAGTTGCAGAGATGTGACAGCAGTGACTGAACAGGCATGCTACTGTATTTTACAGGGACATTCTTACACTGTTTTCATTGTAACATTTACATTGTAAACGCTAGTCTTCACAACACTATAGTTAAACTGCAGCATTACACATTGTAAAAGTCTTGTTTCACTTAGCTAAGTACTTTCATCAACAAAAAGGAATATATAGTTATTTTAATGAAGACTTTGGACAGCTGAGTATTTAACTGTGCTCTTACAAAGTTTTACTTCTAAAACAGGAGTGTGAAGTGTTCATCACTTGGCTGAATTCAAGAGTCCATGCAAGACAAGGTTCAGAACTTCCTTAAGCAAACAGGGTGACTTTCACTAATTTTTAGTGAGTCCAATTTGATGCAAAACAGCCCCCTCCTGTAAGAATCTACGGAATATGGTTAAAGCTGTTACACTTGGAAAATGCTGCTTTTCAAGTCAATTGGCTTTTAACATCAAAATGCTAAAATAACATTTTTCCAGAGTTCAGCCTAGCACATGCCAAATATTTTACATCTACAACTTGCAGCAATCAGAACTATGCTGTTTCACATAGTGTAAGCAAACACACCAGCCTTTTTCTAGTCAAGTCATATCCCAATGCAGGAAAGGCTACCTGATTTGCAGAATTACTTACCACTCACTTCAGGCATTGTATTACTTATACCAAGACAGTACCAACATAGCACCCAGGATTATCTTTAACTACAGACCATTTGGAAAAGTGTAACAGTGACTTGCATGACCCAGTTACTGTCACTGTCTTCTGGGAAATTGTTTTGGTGGTTTACAGCTCTTGAACAGACAAGGATAAAAAACTAGATCATTTCCTCAGTATACAGCAGCCTTGATGCTGTTGAAGATCCTCATGCTCCGTAGAACACCTCACCAAACCTGTTTGAGATGTTTGGTGTCCAGTATCTAAAGCAGAAGACATTTAAGCCTCCTATAATTATTGGAAATACCAACATCTAATGAGATCCCTCTTACCTAAAAATGAGTACTTAAGGCAGGCACAGAGTCATCTTGCCTCCTCCATTCTCAGTGAGAAGAAAGAACTGTAGAAGCTGCCTTTGAAAGCATGGCAAGATGAGTCCTGTCCTACAAGGAAACTGTCTAATGTGGCAAAATGCACTCAGGGCACAGTCCACCTGCTGTAGTTACATCAAGCCTCCAAAGCCTGTGGGCAACAGGAACAGGCAGAGCTTTTACCAAATAAGGCTGTTAAACACTACCAAGTTAGTCCTTTGATACTGTTGTTCAAAGGTTGGGTGGATTTCTCAGCTGAAACAACATCAGAAGCAACTTTAGCATATTTACAGTAGCTATTTAATGAGGAAAACACAGCATAAAAGGAAAGGAGTCTCATATGGAATAAAGGCATCCTCTGCAATGGCTTGCCTCAGTTTGGGGCACTGTTCTAAAGTCTTGGGAAATTATGGCCTGTGGTTTACTTAGAAGTTGGAATGCAGTTGTTTTGCTGTGTAGAAAACATACTTAATAATAGTTTGCATTCTGGGATTTCAAAGCTGTAAGCTCTCTAGTAGGCAGCCTGGACAAGAGTTGTCTGTATTGTTACCGCTTTACGCTTAAAAGGCAGATGAGAATCAGGTTATAATCTCACAGATTCTAAGATTAAAATTGAGAGTAATAAACCTTTACCAACGTAGTTAACACTAGGAGGCAGCAGTGCTTGGTCCCTTGTCATGATTACTCTCTATTAATAAACTTAACAATCAAGCTTTCCACTAAGCATGTAACTCTACCGGCAGTAGCAATTCTAGAGTCCTGCTTACTCCTGAGATTATGGAACAAAGCCAAGACTAGTGCAGGTTTCTGCTGCAGAAGTGCAAGTGTGCTTCCTGTGAAAAGGTGTCCAGTCTGCAATACACAAGCTTCAAAACTATTAAACTGAGATAACCAACATATATAACACACAACACATCTGAACACAGCTTTGAAGCTTACAGCTACAGCAATAATCTGCCTAAAGCTTAGCTACCAAACTGAAGAAAAAAAAAAACAAACACAATTTACAGCAGCTTAAGGGGAAAAAACCCCACAGGACCTCACAAACAATGACTTTTACAATGTAGAAGTAGGATCTACACAGTGAGAGTGTTCAAACTCCATTCTGTGTTCTTGTTTACTAAAAGGTACACCTCTCTCCCTTCCCCTAGCCCTCACTTCCCTACAGTGAAGGGTTGTGCACCAATTTTGAGAGACAGAAAGCTTCTCAGGACTTTATCTACAAGTTTGACCAACATGATTTTCAAGTTTAAAACCTTTTAACAGTATACTTGTACAATACCACCAAATGGAATGCATATTGCACTGTGGCTCCCGCTGAGCATAATAGATATTCTTTCATGTTAAAAGTAGACTTCAGGAGCCAGCCCTCTCCTTCAATAACCTGGCATTTACATGATGAAGCATAAAATGTGACCACGAGCATAATAGAGTGGTACAACTTGATACTGGTAGAATGAGCGACTGCTTACTGAGCAGCAGCTAGCTATCAGGTAATGATTGTCTGCATCAGTTATTTGGTACAACAGGCACAGCAACAGCAAAACAATCGTGTAGCTGTTTCTTGCCCTGAAAGTTAGTAATTTTTTCTGATGACCTTAGAAACAGCCATAAAAGTTAGCATCAGCAGGTTCACTAATCAAACAAGGTTTTTGTGAAAGTTTCTATATACAGACAGTACTTGGTATTTGCCTGCCTAAAGCATCTACATTTTTTAATGCTGTTTACCAGACCCAGTGGCTTTCCTGTTGCCTGTCTCAAGATACTTAATTTTGGTAGAAGTATTAAATAGTACTATAAATGCAAAGGCACCTCCATCACACCTTTAAAGTCTTTCCCCAGCACCACCTCCCCATGACTCGGACTTTTAAAGTAAGGGACAACAGAGTATTTGTAACCAAGATCAATAAAAGTGTTTGCTTTGACTCCCTGTACGCCAAAGTTCCCCTCTCCCACCCCTAAAGCAAGTCAACTGAAGCACTAGAAAAATTCCCAAAAGGGGAATTGGTTAAAAGGTTGTGTAGCTATATCTAAAAGCCTCTTCAAATGGTATGGCTCCAACGATACACCCCACTGTGAGGTAGGTAGCCAGGATAAAAATACCATAACAAATATTTTAACAGCTGGAAACTCCCTGTAAAAACCTTGCATAAGTAGTTTGGTTCCTTGCACCAGTGTCCTGATATACGGTAACTTCTTCTGAAGACGCTGAAGGGAATGCAAATTCACCGAGCTCTTGCCGAGTAGCATCTCATGTACTCTGTCATCCAAGGGTTGTCTGGTGGGGAGGGCTTTATCCGCCAAGCTTTCTCTGCTTCTGCTGATCGCACCCGCCTCTGAGAAAGCTTCCTTTTCTCCACTTGCCTCCTGTTCTTTGCCCGCAGAGCAGACTCGTGAATCTAAAAGACCAGAGTTAGCATTACAGCAGGAAAACAGCCTAGGAACCACCCCAGGAAGGTGAGGATCACTTTGCATTTGTCCCAGTCCCCCATCCTGAGGAAAGAGGGTTTAGCTAGCAAGATCATATTCTCTTCTGTAATTTGCACCACTAACAGAAGCACAGAAATTTCATTAGTGACGCCTCAGCTTCTATTCTGCTTCATTCTTTCCCACTTCACACCATTAAACAATTCAAAAAGTCATTAATGTTTCTCAGTCCTACTCTGACGTGTTTTAAAAGCCTCAATTCTCCTCTTTCTACCACTTTAAATTTATACATCCCTCAAAACCTCAGTAGTAAGACCAGTCCCTATAGACCAAAGAAGTGAATTTTGACAGCATGCCACAGGCCCACCTACATACATTTTTATATTAAGAAATGGCTGCGTTTTCCTCAAATTTAATCTTAAGACCCAGTTTGTTTGCTTGTTTGCTTCTCTCTCCAGATTTAAAACTCCTATCTCTCCCATCTCAATTAGAGGAAAGTGACAACCTTTCGAACATTGAAGTGGTGACCTAGCCAGGACAGTAGTCAGTTCCCACTTCAAGAAACATCCTTAGTGACAAGGCACTACATAACTGGAAGTGTTTCAGAAGCATCCTGCCCTTTCACTCCAAACTCAAGACCTGATCTTTGGACTTCTGTAACCGTTTCCAGCATAAGAAATGTTAGAAGTCTTAGAAAGTCTCTGTTCAAGTCAGGCATCAGCCTCTGTTAGGCTTCAACATAAAGCACCATTCAGCTGTTTCCACCACTGACCAAAGCTTATCAATCCAGTAACTTGCCAGGAAGGGCAGCTACGTCCAAGAGCTGCAAGGTCCAAGTTCCTTATTCTTCTCTTCCAGGAAGGAAAAGACTGTGCTTCAACCCGCTTCCAAAAAATACCCTTCAGAAATCAGCTCTATCTTGTATATCAAGACCACAACCCACCTTACTCCTCAGATGTCCTGGATCATAGATTCAGGCTCTACATCAGTAGTATGATAAAGACAAGACACCATCAGAGATATATTAATGATTATGTTTTACCAGCCTAGGAGAGCTATAAAAAATAAAGAAATCGATCTATTTAACACTCCAACCTTATGTTTCTTGTGAAGCCAGGAAACAGACCCCACTACAGCAGAATCCTGATGCTGTCCATGACATATGAATTTTACTTGTGCTATTTTGCTGATATTTACATCAACCCTGAAACCCTTCAGCTGTTCAATAGACTGTTCTGCTGTCAGAAAAAAAGGTCACTGCTGGCAACCTGCTGAAACAGGCGGCTAGACAGATACTGCGGCAGCAAAACATTCATACCTTGTCAGGGAGACTCCCCTTCCTAGGACATGCCCCTCTTTCATAGCTACCCAGCGTTTATATACCTGCCTGCTGTGGGATGCCTGGTGCTAACTGCCTGCTGCTTTTCTCTTGTTTTCATGAAGTTCAGAATGCAGAAATGCATGTCTGACAGCTACTTTGCTGGTAGCACTGTAACATCCAGAAACACGACAGCCAAGCTTTAATCAGAAATTGCAAGTATTAATTAGTCAAACACGGGAAGTTGCAAAACCAATTAACAGTTGAGAGCTATTTGATTTGGACACGTCAAACCTTCAGGTTTATTGCTAGAATTATTTTTTTTTTAGAACTTACTGTTAGAACCTCCATGCACTCAAAAACATCCCTGAGAAGTTACCCGTAGGTATTCAACATGTGTCTTACCCAGGCAATAAGTAGTTGTTGCCCTTTAACAAAGCAGAAGCTTTTACTTACTTCATTTGCTGAAGCAGAAGCACAGACATTGTGAGTTTTCTGGTTTCCAGTATCTGTCTGTCTTTCTCCCCATCCATACAGAGCAAATGGATGTTTATTCTCCTTTGGTGCATCTGTCTTTTGAGGACTTTTGGCTGATCTTCGATCGTTACGACTGGACAAGGCACTTTGGCTCGGACGTCGTCCTGTACGGCTGGTTTTGTCTGTTTCCTTGACAGAAGTGTGTTCTAGAGTTTTTTCTTGCTCTTCACTCTGCTGCTTTTCTTGATCATCTCTTTCTTTCTCTAAAGGAAAATAAAGTTAAGCTTTAAGCTCCAAGTGACAGCACATTAAAGCCTGATTTGCACAGCCTCTCTCAATACACCATTGAAGCTGTCCTTTTTTTAGGAATAGGAGCCATTACTTCCCTAGCAACAGGGTATATACTTTGCTTCAATGCCTTTGTTCTCTCTTTAGGGACTACAAATATTTCCAAACCCATCACTCTGTACATCAGCTTTCACATAAACTTTCCTTCCACAAGTGAGGCTACAGATAACCCATAGCTCCAGGCAGTATTTTAAAAAGACTGTTTCCAGTGATCTTCTGTCTTCACTATTTCATCCTTCCATCTTTCAGACAGAAAACATACAGACTGCTGAATGCCACACAGATGCTGCCAGCCAGCCAGAGCTGAAGTTTGATAAGAGTATGTGCAATATTAAATTCCTCATATTCGAAGCTTCCACAGAAAGAAAAAAAAAATAGGATTCATTTTGAAGCTCCTTGATTATACATCTTGATTATGGTTTTTCTGTTTACGAGAGGAGAGAACTACGAAGCAAAGACTTACAAAGTGATAGACTTAACCCTTGCTATCTGTTCCGTGAAGTATGTTCTACGTTTAAGTACCACACTCTACAGGTGGCTACTCTGTGGCTCATTTTCCCCCAGACATGCTTTTTAAACCTTCCATAAGAAGGGTCCAGCGTTTGTCCTCCAGACATTGGGCACATAGATTAGGATTTGAGGGAGAACTTAAAGTCTCTGTCATTGTTAACTGGCAGATGGAGATCAACATGGAAGACCGAATCAGCATTATATATTTAAAAAACAGAAGAAAAGAATCTTTTTGCATTGTAGAGCTGTGCAGCAACTAGTTTTCTTTTGTTTGTGATACCTCACAGCTAGCAGTTCTTGACACTTCCTGCATACTGCTACTTCCACACAAAAATTTGTGTCTTAGACTTCAGATGAAGAAAGCCGATACCTGGTACAGCACTGCCATACTTCATAAACTCAAGGAAAAGGCTGATAGGAAAATAATGCCTTACAATAAGGTTGTAAGTGATTTTGCACAAGTTTGTTTTATAATATCATTAAACATAGTCGAGTGAATGCCCATGGATAATAATTACCGACTGTAAAAGCATGGCCAAAGATTTTCCCCCTCTTTGAGATCTGTAAGGTGTTACAAACTTGTGACAAGAGGTCTTGAACTCATCTGCTAATACTAAACCAATATCTTTATCAATGGCATGGACAACGATTTGGAGGGGAGCAAATGCACCCTCAAATAAATTTGTGGATAACACCTAGTTGGGTGAGAGTGTTGATCTGCTTGAGGGCAGGAAGCCTCTTCGGAGAAGGTTCCCCAGGCCAGGGTGGATCAATGGGCCAAGGCCAATTGTGTGGGATTTAGCAAAGCCAAGTGCCCGGTCCTGCAATTGGGCCACAACAACCCCAAGCAACACTACAGGCTTGGGGCAGAGTAGCTGAAGAGCTGCCTGGAGGGAAGGACCTGGGGCTGTCTGAATGAGCCAGCAGTGTGCCCAGGTGGCCAAGAAGGCCAGGGGCATCCTGGCTTGTATCAGAAACAGTGTGAAAGTCCCCCTGTACTTTGCAACTGGTGAGGCCACACCTCAAGTGCTGTGTTCAGTTTTGGGCCCCTCACTACAAGAAGGACATTGAGGTGCTGGAGCACATCCAGAGACAGGCAATGAAGCTGATGAAGGATGTGGAGCACAAGTCTAATGAGGAGAGGCTGAGGGAGCTGGGGGTATTTAGTTTGGAGAAAAAGGAGACTCAGGGGAGACTTTATTGTTCCCTATAACTACTTGAAAGGTGGTTGTGGTGAGGTGGGTGTTGGTTTCTTCTGCCAAACTACAAGCAACAAGACAAGAGGAAATGGGCTCAAGTTGCACGAGGGGAAGTTTGGATTGGAAATGAGGAGAAACTTTTTCACTAAACAAGTTGTCATGCACTGGAACAGGTTGTCAAGGGAAGTGGTAGTCATCATCACTGGAAATATTTAAAAGACATGTAGATGTGGTGCTGAGAGACGTGGTTTAGTGGTAGACGTGACAGTGCTGGGTTAATATTTGGACTTAATGATAGTCAAGGTTTTTTCCAGCCTAAACAATTCTAATGACTCTATAATGATTCTGTGATTCTAATCAGATACGCTGCTTACAGTAATTAGTGAAAGATGACTTTGGAAAAGTACATACACAGAATCTTGTTTTAATTCTCCATCCTGCAAATGTTCAGTTGTAGCGTGGCCTGTTTGGAGGTGTGTGCTGGATATTGAACATGATCCCTCGGCATTGTGGACACAAGCAGACTTTCAGGCCAGCCATGCCTTTTACGCAGAAGGCAAATAAACCCTTTCATGAACCTGAGAGCAGAGAAGTCTGCTAGTAAGTGATTCCCTTTGAGTGTCCACTTTTGAGCTGCCTTCTAATAGACACAGCGATACCTTCAAACTCTGCTGACCTTGCAAGTTTTCCACCACACCATCTATTTCTGGTAGTGGTGGAACCAGCTGCAAGCTACTTCTGTTCCAAGTCTCAACATTTTCAGCCACCGCTGGCATACACTGGTATGTATGGAGGGAATTCTTCTGCTGGCATAGTTGTTCATCTAGTTTAAGGCTTGCTTACATATTGAGAGGTTGACCACAAACAACTAGAACAAATTTCACCTAAGTGTTCTCCTTAAAAGCAGAAGGGCCTGCCAGTCCTGTGACAAAACAGCAATCGTTCTTGCTTAATTGCTATGATTTAGCTAGTCAAGCAACCGCATGCCCGGTCTGGCACCGCTTTCATTTCCCTTCTACATCCATCCAGCAATGATGGAATGGAATCACCTGCCTGGCACACTGATAAGCACTCCTGCACTCACATTGCACTTGTAGGGTAAAGTCATGACGACTTGCCACATGGCCCAGCATCCCCATAAGGTGAGCCTGGTGCTCTGTTGCTAGCTGTGAGTCTCGCCAGCACATTTTCTGTTTGCTGCCAAGCAGCAGAGGCCCAGATGCTGAACCCTGCCCAGGCTAGTCTGCACACATACATCCTCTCAGCTGTCCATGCGCAGCACTCGGCTAGAGGTGATACCACTGAGTATTTGGTTAAGAGGAGCCAGCAATGTTAAAGCATTTGAAGCTGTATTTGTTAAGAATTCAGTTGAGAATACCCACAAAACAACCAAGAAGAGCAGGCAAGACCAAAGGAGTGACAGAGTGAGAATAAGAACCAGCCAGATGAATTTCACACATTTAAATATTAAGTGCACAGTTTCAGTCATGATAGCCAAGGCTGGATAAAAAGTAAGCAGCAGTGACCTCACTATGGTAAGAGACCTGCTTTGCATAGTGTCCCAGGCTCTGGGACACACTGCTCCACCTCTTAACAAGGCAGCTCATTCATCACAGCTGCAACAGGCAGTACAGCTATCCTCTTACAACGTATTGTGCACACGTCTCTAGACAGCCCCTTCCTGAAAAGGAACTGGCTGCATCCATTATCAGAAGGAAGCACTGTTTTGAGGCAATAAAACATTGAAAGGGGACGTTTTGCTGAGAACTCTGAAACAGGAGTGCTTCTTTTGGGAAGCTGTTCATCTTCTGTTCAAGGGAAAATGGCATCTTCCTCCTTTACAAATGAGAATGGAGCAACACTTGAGTTTGTGAGCAGCAGAGGTGGCATTTAGAGACTTAAAAGACACAGGGAAGTGGGCACTCTGCAATTGCATGGATACTCTAGCTTTAAGATACAATTTCAAGGTAACAGCCATGCCTGGGGATGCTGCTCACTGGCATATAGTTCCAGCTGGTGCAGAAATGATTGAGCCAGCTTGTCCCAAAATAGCAATATAACCATATGGGTAAATGGCAGGCAGAGTCCTGTGCAGAGTCTTACAGTAAACACTGTATGCCAGCATGTACTGTGGCACTTTATAAGCACCTGATATTAGAGCAGATATTTCCATGACTTCACTCCTAGAGTACATCTATACAGAACTCAATTGGTGAAGGCACAAGGCAGATGTTATTTAAGCCTTTTATTTAAAACTACATAATATCCAAGATAGAAAAGCAGCAGCTGATAGCTGGGAAAGCATTAGACCCGGGTGCTCAGGGAGCCCAGTCACCAGCAACACCTACCCATCTCCTCCTTCCCATGCAGTGCCAGCTCCCACAGCAGGCACAGGGAACTCAGCGCTGCCTGGCTGCAGCATTACAGGGATTAAGCAGGAGAGGGGAAAAGCTGGGAACGTTTAAAACTGCATCATGGATGCTAAGCAGAGCACACTGGGCAGGAGGCGATTAAGTGCTTAGCAGGCAGAATAAGGTTGCCAGGCCCACCCAATATGGCTGTGAAAGCTACTGCCCAGAGATCACTTAACCCTGCTGCATTGCCAGCTTGCTTTATCGGCATCCCTCCAGGGCTGTAGAGCTGGAAAAGCTTTTCAGTCCTGAAAAGTAGAGCTTCTCTCCCTCTCAGTACTGGATGCTGTATGGAGCAGACAGGACTCCCATTTCTAATATGTCAGCAGGGCACGCTTGAAGTATCAACAACCTTCCAATTAGACCCACAGATTCTAGGGATTAACAATAGTATCTCTATGGGGATGTTAGCTCCTTACAGCCTTAGCTCAGGGTTAGGAGCACTCTGTGCTTAAACTGCCACAGGTGGGACTCAGACTCCTGATGTAGTACAAAGACCTCTCCAAAAGGGGAGGTCTCCAAGGCCTCTTCAAGCCAACAGTCAGCTGGGGGTATGAACTGACTACAGATGAGTAAAAATTAGTTCCTACAGCTGAAGCAGATTGCAATATCCTTGCTTCAAGAAAGATCTGGTGTGAGGCAGTGTTGGACCCGCCAGCAACACAGCAACTCAAAGTTGATCAGATTCACTTTCTGAACTCTGAAGCTTGTGAAACAACAGGCTTGACTTGATAGCAAAGCTTGTTTCTAAGGAAAAAAAAAAATGAAGCAAGTTTGAGTCACACTGTTGCCTTCCTCCCCTAGCACAAGCTACTCTTTCCCATGTCCTTGGGCCAGCAAATACATCTGCAACATCATGGCAGACAAGATCAGGGAGCAGGTTTGAAATTGGATCTTCTGCTGAGCTGTGCTAATCCAGCTCAGTCACTTTCCAGCTACTGTGTGGCAACTGCTGTGACACCAGCTTGTCACTGCTGTCATTTAAGACCTCTGCACAAGAAAAAAAACAAACAAAAACAACACTGAAGGCAAAATAGCAACAAAGATTGAAAGATGCCTTCATCCTGCCTGAGTGTGCAGCAGTATCATTTCACAAGCAACAGGTCTGACAGCAGCACTGCTGCCAAGAGCTCCTGTCTTTCACTTACCAGCCCACTGGGTTCTGTTGACAGTTTTGAGGATGTGTCAACTAGACCAGTTGATGTAGGTCAAGATTTTGTTGGATTATGTTTAAAGCACATTTGTGCCTGGACATGTTCTACAGAACAGTCCCACAAACAGTTGCTGCCAAGTGAAGGGCCAGAAGGAATTAAGCCAAGGTTGCCACCCAGCATGCCTTAGTATCACTCTGCTATAGCTAAAGTGTGAGATACAGTGACAAAACACATCTGGGCCCTACACGTTGTCTCAGGTGTTCACATTGGCAATACTTTAGACCAACAGCCCTTAAAGTCAAGCTGCATACATCAGCTTTCTCTACACACCTCAGAAGCATTTAAAAACTGCTTTACAAACTCAGAGGCTCATTTTAATGAGAGAGAGAGAGAGAAAGAAAAAACAGTGGCCACACACCCCACTGTGAATTGGCTTCACCTCAGATACAAGGCAGCATTAGTACTGGCCAAACATACCAGGGCACAGCACAGTAGACACCACTCTGCCAGAAATCTGGCTCCTCACAGAGCAGAGGGAAACAGCAGTAGCCAGGTAACAGCCAGGATGCTGCAGCCTGTGGGTGGATGTCAGATTCAGATGACAAAAGATGTCATCAGCATGAGCACACTCAGCTACCCCCACAGCACTTCAGTGTAATTAAGTTCTTCCAGAAAAAAACCAACAAAAAAAGCAGTTGAATAATGGAAGATGTGGTAGTTTCCATGTTCTCTCCTCCACATGTTTTAATTAGTCAGCCACTAAGCACATATAAGGATGCGTTTTTCACTTGTCCAATACCAGATGAGTTGGTCACTTACCTATTAGTGTACACAAATAGGTACAATGAATATCCGCTTAACCCAGCTGCCTAAGCAGAGTTACACAGAATCACAGAACACTGGGGACTGGAAGGGACCTCTAGAGATCATCCAGTCCAACCCCTTGCTAAAGCAGGTTCCCCTCCATCAGGTCACACAGGAACGTGTCCAGGTGGGTTTGGAAACCTCCAGAGAAGGAGACTCCACATTCTCCCTGGGCAGCCTGTGCCAGGGCTCCCTCACCTCAACACCAAAGAAGTTTTTCCCTTGTGTTTAGGTGGAACTTCTTGTGTTCCAGCTTATGTCCATTACCCCTTGTCCCGTCACTGGACACTACAGAAAAGAGGGCCACCCCCATCTTCCTAGCATCCACCATTTAAATACTTGTGTTAATGAGATCCCTCCTCGGTCTTCTCTTGTCCAAGCTGAACAGCCCCAGGTCTGACAGCTTTTCCCACAATCTGTGTTGGAAGGGATCTCGAAAGGTCACCTAGTCCAACACCCCTGCCAGAGCAGGAACACTTTCCTCGTAAGAGGTGTTCCAGTCCCCTGGGGTTGTTTTCAGTCCTTTTGCTGAGAACTTGCAAAGCTCTTAAATACTAGCAAAATTTGGAAAAACATTTTCCTAAGCCAGCTGGCAAAGAGATGGATGTTGGGTACAGACTTTTCTCCAGTTATAAGAGTAAAATAGCAGGGACCTAATAGAATGTTATGTATTCCTTTACAACAGCCATGGCAAAGTTGCATCAACTATAGAAGCACAGTTGCCCAAAACAGGCTGCTGTTGCTCCACAGTGCCTCTGCCATTGGGATAAAATGAGGACATAACTAGGTGTGCATTGGCTAGTCATACACACCATCACTGGCCACAGAAAGTGCCTGCATGAGCAGCACATCCAGAGCTATGAAGCTTTTATCTACTGCCAAAACCAACCCAAATAGAATCAGGCTGCCAAGTAACTTCAGCCACATCTCCCACAGAGAAGTCAGGGAGAGCAGCAGGGAGCAGGCCAAGGACTGAGCAGGTGGCCAGCAGCCTCTAGCCTTGACAACTGCCAGTCCCATCTAGGCTGTAGCAGGCTACCTGCTCAACCAGCAGGCAAATGAAATTCTGGTGCCTACCACAACCACACGAGAGGGCACATGTTCAAACTACCTCAGAGAAGGTAGAAGTACCAAGTTCAAGTATAGTTTCAGCAGCTCCCACCCTCTCTCCTCCCTAGAGGCCGAGCCTTTAAGGGCTACCAGTCAGGACACCTTTTCCCATGTAACCATTCCTCGCTCTTATGAAACTCCTCACCGCTTTTTCGGACCAAGATGCTGCATGCTCCTTCCACACATACTCCCCAGCCTAACTTCCACCAGGCACTAGAAAGCTCTGCTTGAAGAAAGCAAGATGATTAGACCCACTTATTCCATTTTAGATGCTGGTTAACTAGTGTGCTTCCATCCTTGCCCAGCTGTGGGGAGCTGGAGTGCATTGCCCTGGCAGATAGCAGCCATGTGCACTCCCACATGCACATATCAGTCCATCCAGCCATGGGGACTACAGCTCCCTGCAAAACCCCACATCACTAGCATGCTCTGAAACGCCAGGCCTCTCGGAGGTGACAGCATTGCTTCAGCTTTCACATAACATGATATTCTTAAGGATAATGAATGCAGTTCAGCCTTGAATATAAGAACACAGATTATTATAGTAAGATCAGGCCCCAAGGGACATTGAAACAGATTAGTCTGCCCACTTCAAACATAAGCATGTCTAACCCCAGAACAACCCCCAAGCAGCACAAGGCTGAACTAAACAATTCTCAAGGGTTTTCCCTGCTGCTATACCACAGTTACACAGACTACTCAAAACACACTGCAAAATACCAACCAATAGCTGCTACAGAAAGTTTTCTCATTACAGGTAAAAGATAATATCCTATGGGATTAAAAAATACCGACTAGGAAAGTTTGGCAGTGTTGTTACCTATCTACGCGCTCTGCGTGGCTAATTCTTGGGACATCTAAAGGCAAGATATGCAAAAAGAGCAAAACAGCATCAGCTCTGCACCTTCCTAGGCCTACAGTTACTCAGCTGCAAACCAAAGACCAAATCTCAGGTAGCTTTAAGAACCAACTGTTCAGCTGAGAGTGACCACAGGGGCAGGCAAGGAATGCAAGACCTGAGGCTGTTTACTCTGGAGAAGAAAAGACTAAGGGCAGAGGGATCACATCAACACTCAAGGGATGCAAGACCTGGGGCTGTTTACCCTGGAGAAGAAAAGACTAAGGGCAGAGAGATCACATCAACACTCGTAAGTACCTGAAGAGTGAGCCGTCAAGAGGATGGGGTGACACTTTTTTCTGCAGTGCCCAGTGACAGGACAAGGGGTAACGGACATCAACTGGAATACAAAAAGTTTTACTTAAACACAAAGATAAACTTCTTTGGTGTTGAGGTGAGGGAGCCCCGGCACAGGCTGCACAGGGAGGGTGTGGAGGCTCCTTCTCTGGAGGTTTCCAAACCCATCTGGACACGTTCCTGTGTGACCTGATAGAGGGGAACCTGCTTTAGCAGGGGTGGGACTGGATGATCTCTAGAGGTCCCTTCCAACCCCCACCGTTCTGTGGTTCTCCTCATGACTCTACGAACGCAATCAGCAACTGCGTCAAGTGCCAGGCAGTGGCGCAGAGTCCAAGGTGCCACCGCGGCCGCTTTCGCCAGAGAACCGGCTTATATAACGGCAGAGATGCTCCGCTTCCATGGCAACAGTTTACATAAGCGCCGTGACTCAGGAGGAGAGTTGTCGCCACTCGGCTCTTTGCAGAGCCGCCTCCGGTGCCGCAGCTTCGGCTCCTCCGCAGCCCGAGCGAGGGGTCCCATCAGCGGCACGGCGCTGCCTTCGGTCGGGACGGGCGGGCGCTCCGCGGAGCCGCGGGCTGCCCTCGCGACCCGGCGCTCCCCCGGGCCGTCCCCCCCGCCGCGCTCGGCCCCTGCGGCAGCACCTCCCGGTCACCCCGCGGAGCGGCGGCACCCCGGCACGGCACGGCACGGCACGGCCGCCCGCACGGGGTCCCGTAGAGGAGGGACAGAGCCCGTCGGGGCTCGGGTCGGAGCTC
Source organism: Urocolius indicus (assembly GCA_013401255.1). Classification (NCBI taxonomy): domain Eukaryota; kingdom Metazoa; phylum Chordata; class Aves; order Coliiformes; family Coliidae; genus Urocolius; species Urocolius indicus. The sequence goes on along the minus strand of WBNH01007862.1, from coordinate 498,523 downwards.
ACCGGAGCACACCTCCCCCGCCCGCCGCCGTTACCCCGCGCTCCCTACCGGGGCTGGCCCGTCCCGCCTCGCTGTGCGCTCGCACGGCCGCCGCCGCCTCCTCCTGCGCGGCCGCCGGCGGTGAAGGGGAGCCGGCGGTGCTGCCGCCGCCGCTGTCCTGCTCCCAGCCGTCCCAAAGCCAGGGCCGGTGCGCCTGCTCCAGGAGGCGGCGGCTGAGGCGGTAGCGCAGCAGCTCCAGGTAGCACGCGCCGCACGACTCCCACTGCGGCTCCTTGAAGCGCTTCATGTACTCCGTCTTCACGCCACGCGCCGGCACCACCATGGCGGGGGCCGGGAGGCGCCAGCGCTACCGCTACCGCTACCGCCGCCGCCGCCGGGCAGAGCACAAGGGCCGAACCCGCCCCCTCCCGCTGCAACGTTTAAACCCAAACAGCGGCGGCCCGGCCCGCCCCGCGCCCGCCGCGTCACGGGCCGCGCGGCAGCCTGAGCAGGGGACGGCAGCGCCGCCCAGCGCCGCGAAACGGCATAAGGAAGAAGACTAGACTGAAGAGCTCCAGCACCTCCAAAACTCCCTCCCATATTGTAACCAGATAAAAGATCACAGGAGCCACACAAATAAATCTAGCTGCACAGCTGCTGTGTAGTTAGAACTAACAATAAGATGGTGCTTAGCAAAATACACATGTGTTGGCTCAGGATAGAGACCTATCCTCACAAAGCGTGTCCTGGGATGACAACACTAAGTTTATCTGCCTGAGGGGGAGAAACGGTTATCAATAGGTGTATTCGCTGGGCCCAGTCGCTTTATATGCACGGCTTGGTAACGACTGTACACTGAACATCATCAACAGGTTGACTGGGTGGGCCTGGTTACTTTTATAAGTGTGGCTTGTTAAGGACTGTGTTCTTGAAGAAGGATCAGAGATATTATTCCGGGATCAACACCTAGCACAGGGCTCACCCGGAGCAGAACCCACATGCCGCCTCGGCACTGAGCTCCCTCCGCCTTCGCCTCCGCTGCCGACCCACCCCCGCACCAGGGCGAGCCGTGACCGGGGTGAGGGTGTCCAAGCCGGGCATCCCCAGCTGGCTGCCCCACCGAGAGGTCCTGGGCCCCCAGCTGCTGCCCCGGCACCAGCTGAGGTGAGGAATCTGTTGGGGGAGGAGGAGGGCAGCTCCAGACGGGGTGTATTTAAAACCTCAGAGTCCGTGCAGTGCGTCAGAATTAATGCATCGATTTGCAAGAGCAATTCCTTTTTTGTGCAATGCCGCGGCGGGGGCAGCTGCTGATTTAAACTCTATTCCTGCGAGACGAGAAAAAAAAAATAAATAAAAGATGTGTGGCGGCGGGGAGGCGGCTGAAGGGAAGCGAAGGCGTCTGCAGCCAGAGGGGCCTGTCTCCATTTTGCAATAATCTGCTTTAAAAACCCATCCCCAGCGAATGCCTGGAATAGGATTGGCCTAATCCAGCCCTGCGTTCGGCGGCTGCGGTCGCTCGGGAATTGAAACGCTCCGGCGGTAAATGCAGAAATGCACTGGCGCTGCTGCTTGCCCGTACCAAAGCACGGCCGTGCTCCTCTCCTATGCCCAAACGCTGCACCCCTCGGCTCACGATCGATCTCGGGCTGTTTCCTTCTCTACTTCACACTCCGCATTTTAAGGCATCGCACCCGCGTCCTGCCCCTGAGGGACACGGTTGCCCTGGGGGTTGAGGAAGGACTGGGGGGGATGCTGCGGGGGCTTTTGCACCCGCCCCGCGCTCGCTGCACGACACCCCTCTGAGAGAAGGCGGCGGGATCTCCCTCGTCTGACCCCAACCCTCCGGCCGACAGCTTGCAAACGCTGCATTTTGGGCAGCGAGGGATCCGTCTCCCCCGCTCCTCGCCACGCGCAGGGCTCTGCACGGCGGCCGCCCCTCCAAGCCAGCGCTCCGACACACGGGGGCACTGACGGGTTTTAAGAAGCACTTCCAGCAAACAACGTTTACCTTGGATTTCATAAGGAAGCAAACACCATTTTTTGCCTTGCCTTCTGCCTCCCCTAACCTGCACAGGTGGAAAAAATGCAGGTTTTTACGTGGAAGGGTAGAGACTGTGCATCTCCACTGTGAGAGGGCCACAGACGTTGCCTGCCCTTTGCTGAAACACTGGGATGTTCATCTCCAGCCCTCACAAACCCCCAAGCCTTTACCCTTATGGCAACCACCCTGTGACAACAGAATATCAGGCAAATCCGAGGTCCTCTGCTGCGGTTCAGGAAAATGCAATCAGGACATGCAGGGTTTGGGGCTGCAGACAGCCACATCGTACAGCTGCCTTCATAAACCCATTAGGGTCCAATTTAAAACCAGTTAGAGTTCCTCCAGCTGCCTTCAGCTCTGCCAGCTGCCCTCAGAGAGAGGCAGTGATGGAGCTACAAGGTAAGCAAAGCCTGGGCAGTGTATCTATGGGGAAGACAGGCCCAGGAAAAACACTTCTCATACGCCCACCACCACACAACAGCGTGAAAAATGAGTGATGAATTCCTTTTGCTGGAAGAAAACCAGGCAGATGCAGTGGTTTTCCCCATCTCTGTGCTGTCTTGGGCATTAGGCTGCCCAGGGAGGATGTGGAGTCTTCCTCTCTGGAGGTTTCCAGACCCACCTGGACATGTTCCTGTGTGACCTGCTTTAGCAGGAGGTTGGACTAGATGATTTCTAGAGATTTCTTCCAACCCCCATGATTCTATGGTTACATTTGGGAGTTGCCTTGCTTCTTCATTATCCCCATTGAGGGTTCCAGTGGGAGCTGGGGTGTCTCCGCTGCCTTCTCCCGTTGCCCTTAGCACCTCTGTGGTCTCCCTGTAGTCCAACCATCCTCCCCAGTACCACCTGCTCCAACAAAGGGCATCTATTGGAAAATAATGGGGGACAGCTTGTATAAAGATACCTGTAACTGAAGACAGCAAGTAGCAAAAGCTGCTGTAGTAGCACTGGGTAGAGAGGAGAGTGAATCACTCCCCAAGTAGCCGGCACTCTGGTTTCTTACTCTAATATTCTGTTCAGCGTATATGAGCAGATGACATCAGCAGATTTCATATAAATGGGTGAGGTCTGGGGGTTGCAGTGTTTACTTTCCACCTAGGAAATGTTAATTTGTACAAAATGTCATTTTGAGCCAAGCTGCACAGTTTTATCTTGGCAGTTTTACGAAAAGGCCATTGTTCCCAGGTGTCATTTCAGAGCAACAGTCATTTACAGCTTGTCCTTCCCAAAGAACTTCTGTCCCCAGTTTTGGAAGACACAGCTATATCAGGGGGTACACAGAGATTCACTTGGCTTCACTTCCTGACAAAGAAGAAAGAGTTCACTTTTCATAGGATCAAGCTTCTCCTGGGGTGCCCATAAACCTGCTGCTCAGTCACTAACCTTCTCTCAGCTGTCACACCTGGAATGCCAGAATGACAAACACCAAATCCTGGCACACATTTTCTGCATTATTTTTCCCAAAACTCTGCATACTTCACAACAGGCATCTGATCTTCACATCAGTCAGTAAGACGTTGGCACTTTACGGATAACATAGTATTGTTAGTAGCTGCCTCCACCCACACTTTCCATTGAACTATACTGCTTTTAGAGCCTCTTATTTCTTGCTGGCATGGCAATTAGCAGCCAGCCACCCATATGCTATGAATGCACCTTCACATTTCCATTCCAGTTTCTCCTCAGCCGCCCAGGACTGGCAACAGCTGGGCTCAGAAAATAACTGGAGACCGTTTGTATAATAAAGACCTTGCAATGCTGATGCTGAAAATCACACGTTACCTAAGGCTGATGACAGTCTGGCTGTCAGGCACATTCCCCACAGCCTGGCACAATCAATCTTTGGGCTTACAGCACAGCAACCATAAGGCAACAGGGCCCAACATCTCTCCAGACCCAGCCACAGTCCCAAACCAGCTCTAACTGGCAGCTCTGGGGAAAGGATGCTGAGATTGTCCTGGGTGCAGGACAGCTTCTCTCTTATCCCTCCAGCTAGAGCCAAGCAGCCCCGCATGTGCCAGAAAAGAATCATTCCCTGTCCTCAACACAGCAGCTCTGGATGTTCTCATCGTAGCTGTATAAACATTATCATTTCTGTTTAATCCTAATGAGTTTTGGCTTCAATACCTCATGGCAGAGACTTCCGTGGGCTGAGGGTAGCCAGTTAGTAAGTGATTCTTGAATAAGGAACTACAATATTTATGAGGCTGACACTAACACTTGAATTTCCTCTCTTGAATATTTTGCTGGGGTTTTCCCTTCATTAAAAAGCAAAATATAGACACCATTCAAACTATAACACCACAATTCTAAACATGCTTTTTCCTTTTAAGGCACTTTCGTCCCGAGGATCTTAGTTATGCCTTTTAATCTGTATTATTTCTCTCTTCCAACTAGCAAACTAGTTGGCAAGGTAAGTTTCAAACCAGACCTAGGGCAGGAGACTGATGAATGCCAAACCCAGGGAGTCCCAACTTCCTCCACTACCTCCCTTCAAATGGGAGCACCAGTGCTTCTCTCTAGAGAGGAGAGCAGCCCAGCCTGGGAAACACTTGTTTCTGACTGAAAATAACTGTCTGAAATAGTTGCAGCAAAGTCATCAGTAGAGGGATAACCTGATTTTTATGCAAAAAGTAGCAGGTAACAAAAAACGAGTGTGGATGATATTTTGCAGCGTGGTCATAGAAAGACACAGAGTAATTGCAGGGGTAGTTTATACATGGGTTTGACTTGCAGTCTTTTGCCATTGCACCTCTCTGTGGCTCTGGGCAATAAGGGGAGGGATAACACAGTTTATATGTCATAGGACTGGAAAATTACATGTCAACACATCTTTCAGATTGGCAGATTGGCTTCCAGCCAAAGTAGGAGCTGTCACGGTCTGAAACTGGGCTGCTGAGCTAGTGCTTGGCTAAAATCTGGAGGAGAGAAAAAACAGGGAAAATAAATAATCTGTTTCTCATAGAGAAACATATTTTTAAAGTATTCAACCAGCAAGAATATTTTGCCAGACAGGTGAAAAAAAAAAACCCCACAGGCTTCCTAGACCTGTGAAACTTTGCCTTCACCTAGATCAGTGAAACTCTGCCAGATACTGGGGGTAACTGTCCCAAGCACTTCACAAAACAAGACATTGCGCTGTTAATAGAAGCCTGGTTAATCCCACAGATGCAGGTTCTTTGGTTTCATGGGCTATTATCCCTTTTAGGTCTGCACCAGCTGCCCGCAGGGTAACACTGTCATGAGAGAAGGATCAGAAGAGCTGGTTCAAACACCATGTGGGGCAGGTTAGCCAGCAGCAGTGGACTTGGCTGCTGAAGTCCCGCAGAAATGTCTGATGCTGTTAGCCAGAGCTCTGGGAAATTTGGTGTTGATCAGCACGTGCTGCGACCCAGCAGGAAGGCCCTGCAACCCCTCTTCCAGCAGCTCTGAGCACAAATGTGCAAATCTCACTTTTTTTTCTTGGAGCAATCTGAAGCGTTTGACCATCAGAACTCTGAGTGGCTGTGCCTCCAAGCGCTCACAGCAGCACAGGTTACAGCAACCTCAGCAGTTCCTCAGAGCCTTGCTGAAGGTCCATGCTTTCCACTCACCTTGCTAAGAGACGGAAAGATAGATGTAGCTTCTTGGGCTGCATGATAGGGATGTGGGCCCAGGAGAAGAGCCCTCTGCTGAGCGTCCTCTGGCTGCTGCAGCTGAGTCCTGGACTGGGCACCCAGCAAAGGTGGCTCTTCATCACATAGTGTGAATGCAGCTCAGCTGCCAGCTTAAAAATTGATGCCATGGGCAAAAAATAAGCTCTATATTTTTTGTTTTCTTTTCTTTCTGCCTCTTACTCCTTCAGCTTGCAAAGTTGCACACCATTGCTTGCCACAGTCAAGGGAGTCCTAACAACCTTGGATTTAATCCAAGGTTTTGGAGCATGCTGTACAGACAGGCATTCTAGCCATGGTAAGGAGGCAAGAGTAGTGTTGAAAGACAATTTCCATATACTTGTACCCTGGTTTGATCTCTCTGCCTTCCCTCGCACCCTGTTTTGTTTTCTTCCTCTTCCCTCCTCACCAGCTCTGCTCCACACTGTCAGCCTGGCCATGTTTCCACCAGAAGATGGGAGAGAAGCTGGAGACAGAAGATATAATGCTGTGGGAACCTGTAGCCACTTCTCCTCCATATTTAAAGGGGATAGTTCAAAGCAAAGAAACCCAGTCTGGGAATGTCTGGGTTCTCAATATCTGCTAGAGATAACTCATGCTGTTTCTGAAGTTCCTTGAAAGAAAAGATAAGCAGAGATTGAGGCAGTTCTCTAAGTAGAGGGATCTCACTTCCATAAAAACTCATCAAGGCAGAACTGGATCATGCTCCAAGGGGCAAAGCCAAACATATTCACTTCCAGTGTGCAAGATATTGTCAAGTTTGTGGTCTCAGTAACAGCTACAGGTTGCTACCTCCATGAGCTAAGCAGGCACCCTGTGTGCACCTATTCAGGGAGAGGCAGGCAGTAGAGAAGTATCTGAGCCACACACTTTCCTCCATCCTTATCTCAAGCTCACAATGCTGCTCAAAGCTGTTCTCCTCTTGTAGTCCCTTCCTTCTGGAGCTCTGGGACAGCAATCCAGCCACTGGTTGAGATTTCTTTTACTGTTGTTGCTGTTTGTGTTTCTTTTTCTGTCCCAGACATATCTCCCTCTCCTCCTTTCACCCTTGCAACCACAGCATGGCACCCAAGAGGCTGGTACAGCGTTTGCCACAAACAATAGTCTGCAAATCCCCAGCATGGGCTGGCCACCTCTGACACCCAAATTGTCACTGAGAGGACACACACTTTTGTGGAGAAATGGAGGTGCTTGTGCTGTCATCTGCTCCTCATCTCACAGCAGCACAGGAGTGCTGCTGAAATGTCGGGCTCTGAAGGATGAGTGCTTCAGACTGTCACAGCTGGATTAGTGTCAACTGATGGGGACAGAAGATGTCTCTGTGGCTTCAGGCTGCCTTTTCCAGCATACGAACCCACATGCCTCACCATTTCCTTTGTGCAAACGTGGCACCTGCCTCTCAGGTCCTGAATTTGACACCGGCCTGTACAATGATGAGCCTCAGTTTCCCTAGCAGTAAACTGATGGATAGTAATAGATGTGGAAAATAATTTAATGCTTGAAAAAACATCCCAGAATTTGCAATGAAAGGGCTAAGGAATAAGCACAGCTCAGGTGAACATTCCTGAACCTGATTTCAAACACCAGAAATCAGTGGCAGCTTGGCTGATTTCACTGTCAGTTTGTGAAATGTGTGGAACCTAATCTCATTGTTCCTCCCCCTGGAAACAGTGGCTCTTCAACACAGAATAAACTTCATCCCCACATAAACTCCATTTATGGAGGCAGAACTTTGAGATTATCCATTGAAGATTGTCACAGCCATCTCCCTTTTTTTTTCTGAAGCATCTCCAGCACCAGTTCAGAAAAAGCCTGTGTGTTAAAAGCTCTTCCCCAGCCTACCTACAGAAGCAGCCCCAAAGGACCTGCCAGCTGAGGACAAAGGGTGAAGAAAGATGCCAACAGGGCAGGAGGAAGGCACTTCCTGAGAGGCGATTTCCCTGCCCTAACCACTACCCAGCAGCATGAAGGAGTTCCAGCTTCTTGACAGGACAGTGCTGTACCATGCCACAGTTCAGACCCAAATAAAGCCAGTCGCATTGAGGGCTCCTCTCTGAACAAGGACAAGGCTCAACTGCTGAGCTGAACTTCTAAATTGCTTCCAAAATCACACAGGGGCAGCAGAAAGAAACCAGGAAATGGTGGCTGGGAAGGCAAAGGCAGGTTTGGGGACCACAAGTGGTTGGTGGACTGCTCCCCCTTCCCTACCTACTGCCATCTTGGCTCGTCCTCCCTTCTACCTGTTTGGGAAGAGTGCTGGCTTGGAGGATGAGCAGCTGAGCCCCATCCTTGCTGCCTCTCACTACCTTCACTGCCTCTTTAAGTCAGAGTAGGAGGGAGCTCATGGCGAGCCTTCCTATGGTGAACATGATGGGAGTGTGCAGTCTGGACTCGGGGAACAGCATCCCTAATATGGTCTGAGCCACGCTGACTGGCTGGGGACTCCCTGAGAGGAATGGAACCCCTTATAAAAGCAGCTAGGTCTTCCCACGAAGGCAAACCTCACCAAGCTTTAGCAGAGCTAGAGCGAGGCTGGCTCGATATGGCAGGGTTTTTTTCCCTTTGGACATTATCCAGGCTTTCTTGGATTTCACATGGTGTGAGGCAGTGGCCTGAGCTGTGTGTGACCTGTCGGATGCCAACAGAGAAAAGCCCCTTTCCATGCAGCACACAGCTCCTGTGGGAGAAAGCTGCTGGCACAGGCACTCTGCCTCGCTCCCCACTCCTGGCCACTGCAGAGGCAGCATGGCTCTCCCAGAGTGCAGGTCAGTGCCACCATGCCAGCCCCCACCCCCCTGCTCCCCTCCATGGCAGGATTCACAGCAGCTCTGCTTTGGTTTCCCTTCTCCTAATCCGCTGCCTGTTGCTGTGCTACACCCACCACCTCATCCCATCTGCATCCTGGGCCTCAGTGCGGCACTCCTGCCCAGAGGTGCTGGCTGAGGCTGAACCGTCCTCACACCAAGGCCACAGTGTGCCCACAACACACCGCTTCTCCCTATCTTACACGTGATGGGGATGTGGCAGCACCAATCCTGATGGAGATGGGGAGAGTGCTTGGCCAGGCCAGGGGTGCTCATTTATGAGCTGGGGTGACTGGGGCACACAGGTCCAGTCCCAGCTCTTTCCTAGGGTTTGTGAATGGCAGGAGGAACGTGTGTGCCAGGTACCTGCTGGCATGTTCACCCCAAAAGTAGAACCACTACTTCATATGGCTAACACAAGCAAGTGGCAGAAAGGATGTGGCATCTTTCTAGCAAGTCTTCACTGCCCTGGCACATCCTAAAGGAGGAAAGGAAAGGAAAGGAAAGGAAAGGAAAGGAAAGGAAAGGAAAGGAAAGGAAAGGAAAGGAAAGGAAAGGAGAGGAGAGGGAAGGAAAGG
>WBNH01007862.1:454346-482460 GCA_013401255.1 Urocolius indicus | reverse complement strand
TTTATCCCTCTTTACCCATTGCCTGTTCAGAGGAAAAGGGCAAAACAAGTCAAGACTCTTCCTTCTGCCTTTAGTTGGGCTGCTGCCATGCTCCCCAGGGCAATTTCTACTGCATCCCTCTGCACCTTTGTCTCATCACCCCTGCTCTCTACCTGTTTGATGGGGAGATGTGCACCACTCTGCACTGGTCATGGATTTGGGCATTTGAAGAAAGCACCAAAGGGGACTGGTTGGATCTTATTGGGGAAGGAGGCCCTATCTCTGCCCCACAGAAAACAGGGGAAAGCAGGGCACAGGGAGCCTTCTCCATCCTGTTACAGAGAGCAACACAGATGGTGCCAGAGACCCTGTGCCTGTGATACTAAAGATACAAAGAAGGGAAAAACAGGCCCCCTTTGACAGGTAAGACAAGCAAATCTCTGTGAGGAACAGCCCTCCTTTGCATAGTTATGATCCAAAGAATGGAAGCAAAGACCTGTCAGTATAAACTTTGCACAAACAAGATGAGCAAGTCTGCCTGCTAAAGGTGCTGGTCAGTGCTCAGCATCCTGGTTCTGCTGAGGTACAAAAGCAGGAACTGAACAGTTGTGAGTTGTGACCATCTATGGACAAACTAAGTGAAAGTCCACCTCGACCAACCACCAGAGAGACCTTTCCCCAAACTCAGTACCCTTGCCCAGAGGCAGTCTCACAGTCTTCTAGCATATGCATTAGGTATCTATGAAAATTTGTTGGCATTCCTGTATATAATGAGTGTGTTCTTGTCCCTTGGTGTGCACGTCAGGAGGAGAGATCCCCCTTGTACCCAACACTGTCATAAACCAATATTGGCATCCTAAGCTACCTTTAGTTTGGTGAGGGCTCAGATGAACCCTTGCTCTGCTCTTCTTTCCCCACCTTGTGTCCAGCAGACAGGCAGAAGCTGACAGCCTCCTGCCTCCCAGCCTTTTTCACAGTGCAAAAGCCAAAGAGCACATCAGCTCTGCTCTTTGGAAGGCAGCAGGCATGTGGAGGTTCACTGTACCCTTTCTAACTTCCACTTCTAAATTATTTCTTGTGTCCACTCATACGCCACCAGAATCCCTTCCGCAGTTTGGAAGGCTTATTTAGCAAGTCAGATATAGCAAGGCACAACTTTATAAATAGAGAGAGGAATGGCTGGGGACGGTGCAACGTGACTCATAAGTCAAACTGCCAGTGAAGAACTTATCAGATGTTTGCTTTAAATATTCATTTAGCAATACCCTGCTCACGGTTACACTTACCATATAAAACCACCGTTCCCAGATGTGGCATCAGTGTATTTATGGTAGTGCCTCCAAAACTACTCTGAAGCCACTTACTGTCTTGCTGGTCAGAGATAAACCTGGGTTGGCAAGAAAGATACCTCCTCAGAGCTTAAGCCTGCCCTCGTTTCCAACACTGCAACTCAATGTTCTTCCCAAGCACAAAGCCAATTGGACTACTATGTCATAAAACATTTTATCCCTAAATCCCGTTTTTTTTCCACCCACATCTATCTTATCTGTAAAAGCTACTGAGCCTGCAGAATACCTGTGGTCCAGACTTACTGCTTTCCCATTTTCTTCTATACTTTCATTGCTCAAATGGCCCTTAATTCATTTGGATTCTTCCACAGAAAAACGAGAAAAATAGATGTGAATTGTGAAACCAGCAATAAAATCTCTACAGAACAGGCAACAAAGTAAATGCACAAATCTTACACATTTCAGAAAAATAAGGGTTTAAAAAAATCTTTTTATTCCAGCTGATCATTTCATGGCCTCAAGCCATGCTAGGTTCTGGATTTATGGCAATAAAATGAATTAATCCCCCCTCCTCCCTTCTGCTTCCTGACATGATTGGTTGTATTACTATGGCTTTGTTCCTTAACGGGCACCTGATCAAGCAAGCACTTTAACATTAACCAAATTCTCTCAGCAGCTCCAGTGAGGATTATTTGCAGGAATCAACTCCAGAACATCTGCAGATCATTAAATCAAGAGTTTCCCTAACCCAGTAGAGGGTACCTGACACTGGGTAAGGGAGCTGAAACTTTGCTGCGATGCTGAAATAGGCCACATCTAACCTGCACAGCTAATAAAAATTAAAACTGAGTGTCATGCAAATACAGGGCCCCTGGGAGCCTTCTCCTTATGTGGCCTTCTTCTTGCTTCATCCCAAATGCCTTCTCCTTAGGTGGCCATTCCTCCGTGTCCACAGCTCCCGGTGTTTGTCCTCTCCTTGCCCAGACCCCCCTGCCCAGGCACAAGCCCTCTCCATACCGTCTGCTGACCTTGCAATATTTTCCATGTTATTCTTTGCTCTCCCCTTTTTATTTTTAAACAATGATGCACATTCAGCAGGTGTGCTCCCTCGGCTGCCCACAGCCCTGCTGCAGCCTTTGCCTTGGGAATCACAGGATCACAGAATGGCAGGGGTTGGAAGGGACCTCTAGAGATCAGCTAGTCCAACCCCGCAGCACGTCCAGTTTGGGCAGAGCTACACCAGGTTTCTGGATACCAGTCCAGATATGACAGGATTTATGTCAAATTGCTTCTCCACGCAGGAATGTGTGCAGCAGGCACTTAGAAAAAGCAAAGATGTCAGCACACCTTAGGCACCTCAGGGATTAAATGATGCCTTTTAAACTTGGACTTTGGATTTTAGCGCAAACTTCCACTTAATGCCATATTTTACTGCTTAAGCAGATCAGTCTTCTTTAGTAAGCTGTCTGACATTTAACCCCTGATGTGAGCCAGGGCATCATAACCCCTCAACCACACAGTCTCAGCCAGGACGGGCTGGCTTCAGTGGGCTAACAAAAATAAAGGGGAGAGGAATTAAGTCTCAGAGTAGCAAGCCTAAAATAAATCGCCACGTTTCCCCTAAAACATTTATCCCAAGAGAGATTTCTCATATTGTCTCTGAGTTGGCTGGATTGAATACCGGAGTCCTCCTAAAGTCGCCACTTTATGGAGTTTGAAGAATAATCTTATCCCACGAGGCTCATGCAGGCCAAGTATGGAAACATCACACCCAAAGCAAGGACAGAAACTGCTGATGTTTTGGGTTGCTGGTGTGAACAGCTCAGGGAGAAGAGGATGGTCTGGACTCTCAGCAGGATGATAGACCCCATGGAGACAAAGCCAGAGATCCCCTGCACCGCTGGTGGCTACTGCAGCCTCGGGCTTGTGGCCACACTTGGAAAACATTCAGATTTCAAGACTTTCTCTGGTATTTGTGCCAGGAAACTGGTCTGCATGACTTTCAGAGCTAAATTTAGGAACACGAGTGTTTTCACATTCCCCAAACACCTTCTATGACAACATCCCCAAATGAAAATTAGCAATTCCTTATTATCTTCCTTCGAGATGGAAAACAGAAAAGCCACTTTGCTGGCAACAAACAGAGTCATGAGTGTTGACCTGCTCATGGTCACAGAGGAAAATCATGATGGGCTTGGAGATGGGAAAGGAGAAAAGGGAAAGAAAACAGTCTTCCCGATGGAAACTGCTTGGCTTCTGCAGTCACAGATACATGGCACATCACCTGCAACAGTGCTTCTGGGATGAGGCAGGAACAACATCATCACTGCTTCAAAACGATTTGGGTTAGGGAGCTCTGGTAGTCGTCTGTTGGAGTTTTCTTGGGAGAGATAAGGGTTTCCAGGACCAAAAAAATTCTTATGGAGGAAATGTGCTTTTATATAGACTTTTGAAAAGTGCTGCAGTCCCTACACACCAAATAACTCGTGGGAAGAAAGTGGACAGCCTCAGCACCTGGGCCACACTTTGTTCTCGGGATGGGATGTAGTGCAGAGCACACAGAGCTCACTGCTGCTCCCTCTGGCTGTACACCACAGCCAGACAGCCCACTGATAGCGTTGCTCATTGCTGGCAAACTCCAACTGGTTTAGACCCTCATCTCTCTGTTATTTTAGCCATTCTTTCTAATTATTGTTGCCAAAAGAGATTTAAAAAATCTTACAGAAGCGGATAATGGTTTCCCTGGGAAACCTTGTTGCCCTTCTTTTGGGTCGATCTTCTTCAGGCCTCTTCCCACTTGTATGGCCCCCCCATCCTTCCCTCTGCAACCAGACATCTCCCTGCAGCCACAGGGAGGTTTGGGAAGGGCAGGACTGTCCTGTACATGGCCGGCATTGCTGCATGTCTTGCACCAGGCCAGCAACCAGCCCTTCCTCTGCTCTCTGGGTGTCTCCTGCCCAGCAACACTAGCAACCTAAGCTCAGCACCAGTCACTGCTGGTGGCAAGGTAAACTCATTTTAGTTTGCACTCAGCTTGGATGATATCTGTCTCTGAGGGACCAGAACCTGTAAGATGAGTTACTATCTCCTGTAACCACTGCAGTGCTGCCAATGAGATCACCCTTGTCCCAGCCTGTGTATGCCGGGCGCCAGGGCAGCTCTTGCCCTGGGAAAAGGACAGAGCTGCATCGGTACAGAGGTCCCCTTGCACTCGTGTACTTGAGCCCCTACTTGCAGCACTCCTGCTTTGGTGAATGGGAATAGCCTTATCAGAAGAGCTAGAGGGCACAACCTCTTTTGCAAACACAACTCTGGTCCCCATGCCACTGTGAGCTGTGGTTGAAGACCAATGCCTGTTGCCGCTCGCTGTTGGCTGCTCATCTCTGAGCACATGTGAAAGCCCTTTTATAACACAGTCCTCCCCCTTTGCCTTCCAGCAGTGAGATTTCTAAGCTTTAAAGCCTTGTTTTCCCTAGGAGCGAGAGAAGCTGCTGGAAGCCAAGCAGTGAGGGCACAGCGGGGCAGGGAGAGCATGTTTGGAGAGTATTACGGGTGGGAGGGATGTGCCAAGGAAGAAAGCTGCTTCCAGAGATCTATATATACACAGCTCCCTGAGGTGGGGTTACAGAGGGGCCCATTCCTGGGCTGCCTGAGGCACTCCCTGAACAACAGCAGCAGAACTGCCTCCAAGCCATACACTTTAGTCTCAGAGCACAGCCTTGAGCAGCTGAGAGAAGATGGGCTTTGGCTGCAATCCCTGCAAGCACAATCTCTGACCCTGCCCAGGGTCGCCACAGTGCTGGAGGTTTGCATGCTGCTGACCCCAGTTCCACATCAGGCAGTGGAGTTTCGAGGTTGCTCTGTGTTGGGGAAGAGGGAAACCCCCTGGGCAATAAAAGATTTCTCCATCATCAGCTCATCTCCAACACACACAGAGCACATACTGAGTGGGAGCCAGCAGTACTACTGCCTCTCCCCTCTGCACACCTATCACAGGCTGCTTTGTTTTTTTCAGGTCTTGAACAAATAAAACACCAGAGCTTTTGCCAGCTGCAATTACAACTAATTCCCCAAAGCTTCCAGCTGGACCCTTTTAGCTCCCTCAAAGGCTGTTCTGCACCTGAGGGATTGAAGAGGATCCCTAGAGCTGCCAGCAGTTCCCAGGAAAGAGCATGAGGTCAGAGGATGCTCTGAAGGGCCTTGCCACTTAAAACTGCCCACCCTGCCTGGTGTCTGTCCCACGTGGGAGCCTTCCACACCAGCCCCAACTGCAGTTACCCATCGGCTGATCAGTAGGTTACAGCCACCCTCAGGTGCTTCTTTCTCGAGCCCCAGGAGATGCACCATGGAAATCTATACATCTGGATAGCTCTTTGAATCATTTCTGAAAGAAGAATGCCCGTTTCCTTCAAAAAGAAAGAAAAATGAAAGAAACCAGAGCAGGCAATGTTCCATTTCATTATTTTTTTTCTAGGGATTAATGAGACAGCAATTTTTTTCCCCTATAAAATAAAAGCTTTTGAAGTTTAGAACAACTGTGCTTTGAAGGGCTTTGTTTCAATACTTTCCTTTCAAAACTAAAGATTGCCACAGAATTTGTTGCTTAGGACCTTCCCTTGAAAAATAAAGTTAATTTTCAAGCAGCATCTATTTTTGTCCTTTTACTAGATATCGTTGAACACATATTATTGGCCAAAAGCCCACAGGAGATTCAGAGTCAACCGAGCATGTAGTAGAGCTGCATTGGTGTCAGTGCTGAGGATGTGTGCATGTCCTCTCAGCAAAGCCAAATCTAATAAACACTGTAGGTCCAAGTGTTTTTTTTCTGTTTGTTTCTGCAGTTTTGGAGCCCTGGGAGAGAAGCATGTCAGGGTGCCAGTTCTGTTTTCCAGAACAGAGGAGAGAGCTGTGACATTTTGTGGGAGGTAGCCCATCCGGGGCCACATTCTGCTCTCTGTGTGATACAGATTATCACATTAACAAGATCTCTATCAAAGGGAAACTAGAAAGAACCTTCAGCGCTCTCATCTTCACCAGGATTCCCTTTGTTCTGCTCAGAGGCTCCCTCAGGTCTGTTCCTCAAAACCCAAGTTTTGTCTGTTACTTGGCTTCTTGAACAATTTTGCAAATGTCCTGGACACCTGCACGCCCTGAGAAAGCTTACAACAAAACCTGGTCACCAAACCATTTTAAACAGCCCCACATAAGTTTTGTCCCCTCGAGTTTTCCCTCTCATGGTGATATTTTCAACAAGGACAAGTGCAGAGTCCTGCAGCTGGGAAGGAACAGCTCCATGCACCAGTACAGGCTGGGGATTGAGCTGCTGGAGAGCAGCTGTGCAGAGAGAGACCTGGGAGTGCTGGTTGACAATAAACTTACCATGAGCCAGCAATGTGCCCTCATGGCCAAGAAGGCCAATNTCTCATTAACACCTCTAAGTATCTAAAGGGTGGGTGTCAGGAGGATGGGGTGATGCTTTTTTCTGCAGTGTCCAGCAGCAGGACAAGGGGTAATGGACATAAGCTGGAACACAAAAAGTTCCATTTAAACATAAGGACAAACTTTGGTGTTGAGGTGAAGGAGCCCTGGCACAGGCTGCCCAGGGAGGGTGTGGAGTTTCCTTCTCTGGAGGTTTCCAAACCCACCTGGGCAAGTTCCTGTGTGACCTGATGGAGGGGAACCTGCTTTAGCAGAAGGTTGGACTGGATGGTCTCTAGAGGACCCTTTGAGCCCCCACTGTTTTGTAATTCTATGATTCTATACTTGCGTCCAGGACAACTTCTCACATTGTCCATGGGGTGTGACTGCAGAGCTGAGCAACAGAGTCCTGCACTGGTCCAGCCCCTGACATAGCAGTCTGTGGAGCAAAGAGTGAGCTGCAGACCCAGAGGATCCTGTTGGTACAGTTCAGAGCCATTCTGCCATCACCCTCCCTCCCATAGCATGTCCGTGTCCTGCATCCAGGGAAGGATTCCCTTTTAGTCCTGAGGATCCTCTGCCTGACAGGCTCAGGGAGGATAATGAAATTGTCAAGACACACTCAAACTCAGACTGCTGTGCACAAGCAAAATTTCCCCAAACACCTTTCCAAGACCAAGGCTTGTGAGACATGGGAGAATCCAACTCGTCTGTTTCCAAACCATCTGTGTCTTCAGTTGTGGAAAATCCCAAGCCCAGGTAAAAGGCTGGTTTCAGACTGAAGACATGGATGGGTTTGAAATTATAAAACCCAAACAAATTTGGTTTGGTGGACTTAAAAATTCATTGCAGCTCATCTTGTTGGTTGAGGAAGCAAAACAAGCAGCCGTAAAAATGCACTTTTTGACATTTCAACAGGATGAAATTGGCACTAAGACCATGGAGAATACCTGATGATAAGGGTTAGTATGACACGAAGTGCTGCTGTCATCGAGATGCCAGTCGCAGCATCAGCCTCCCTGCACGAGGCAGTGCCTGTGCATTGCTCTAGCTGCTGGAGGATTGGCCTCAGCCCACAGCTGCCACCCTAAAGCCAAGTTTGGTCCTGCAAAATCTAGGTTTTGGGCAGGCAAACACCTTCGGCAAGGGGAAGACCCTGGGAGCAAGCTCCCAGGGTTTTCCTTGGGGGTCCTTGGGGAATTCCTGCATGAAGGATGGGAGCGGGTGGTGCCGGAGGTCCCCCTCCGGCAGAGGAACCATCCCCTCCTTCCCGTGTGGCCGGTGGCAAGGGCTCGGTGTCAGGCAGGGTGAGGAAGTGGCCCCGGCTGCCCTCGGCCCTCCAGGGACCGCGCAGCTTTCCCATAAGCGGAGTGGAAAGCTCTTGATTTAACCTGCGCCCGCCACCTGCCCTCAGCCCCAGCCTTGTCTCTGTCCATCACGCCCCGGGCCGTGTGCCAGGGATACTTCTTTGGGCAGGCTGAGCCCTTTGCAAGCCAAGGCTGCAGGTAACCTTTCCCCGCCTGGGTCTAGGAGGAGCAGGCTGGGACGGGTGCCCACCTCGCTGGGCACCCACCTGGCAGCAGGACAAGGCAGCACACAGAGCCAGCCCCGGGGCTGCTCTGGGACCCACAGAGCTATCTGCAACCCAAGCAAGCCGCAGAGAGGTGGCTCCTCGGGCTGTCCTCTCCCATCCCCCGAGCTCCTCCAGCCCCAGCACCCGCAGCCCTCCCTCAGCGAGGGACGGAGGAGCCCCCCACACAAATGACGACAAACGACAGCATGAGGGGTGTGACAGAATGACCGATGATTTAATGCTTCTTGAAGTTGCTGGGGGAGGGGGAGGTTGGGTTTTGGTTGTTTTTTTTGTCGTTGTTGTTGTTTCCTTCCACAGGGCATTTGGTTTGAAAAACAAAACAAAACGAGGTAAAATAAATTACTTTATGTACACTTTACATACACTGTGTCACGTGAGGCTCTGCAGCAACAGTAACCAGAAACCGGTACAAAATAGAAAGTTTCATGGCCGTTGCAGGCCCTCGGTAGCCTGCAACCTTGAAGGTTGTCATCCTGAGCGTGGTTGGCAAAAAGTGATGAAGATGGTGATGATGATGATGATGATGATGATGTAAACATGTTTAGAAGCATTTACGGTGGACAATGGATGGGCCGGCTTCATCATATTCCTGCTTCGTGATCCACATCTGCTGGAAGGTGGACAGGGAGGCCAGGATGGAGCCACCGATCCAGACGGAGTACTTACGCTCTGGTGGGGCAATGATCTGCAAAGAGACAAGAGAGATGAGATCAGCAACGGAGTGAGGGCAGAGCCAAGATCAAACAGGGAGGGGGAGGTGGCAGGCAGCGGCTGCTTCCCAGGTCCTTCGTGTCTCTGTGGCCTTACCTTGATCTTCATCGTGCTGGGGGCCAGGGCTGTGATCTCCTTCTGCATGCGGTCAGCGATACCTGGGTACATGGTGGTACCCCCAGACATGACGTTGTTGGCGTACAGGTCCTTCCTGATGTCGATGTCGCACTTCATGATGCTGTTGTAGGTGGTCTCATGGATCCCTGCGGACTCCATGCCTGGGGGCAGGGGAAGAGAGGAGAGCAGGCACAGGTTAAGCGCGAAGCCAGAGCTCTATGGGAGGACTCAGGAGAGAAGGGAAAAGGCTGGCAGAGAAGGAGGGAGGGAGAGAGGGAGGGGAGCACACACACCAATGAAGGAAGGCTGGAAGAGGGTTTCGGGGCAGCGGAAACGCTCATTGCCGATGGTGATGACCTGCCCATCAGGCAGCTCGTAGCTCTTTTCAAGAGAGGAGGAAGAGGCAGCGGTGGCCATCTCGTTCTCAAAGTCCAGCGCCACATAGCACAGCTTCTCCTTGATGTCACGGACAATCTCACGTTCAGCTGTCAGCGGGGAGCAAAGGCATCAGTGATGGCAAAGGAGGAGCAGGGAATGCCCACCCGCATCTCCCCCCCGGGGTCTGCCTGGGACCCCTGCCCCCAAACCACGAGCAGGCCCCCAAGAAGAAGTGTTCCCGGGGCTTGTGAGACGAAGCGAGAGGCTGCAGCATGCCCGGGGGTGCAGGGACTGGAAGCGAGGAGCAGTGTCCTGGAGAAGGGAACGGTCCTTACCGGTGGTGACGAAGGAATAGCCACGTTCAGTCAGGATCTTCATCAGGTAGTCAGTGAGGTCCCGGCCGGCCAGATCCAGGCGCATGATGGCATGGGGCAGGGCATACCCTTCATAGATGGGGACGTTGTGTGTCACACCATCGCCAGAGTCCAGCACGATACCTGGGGAAACGAGAAGCAGCCGCCTGAGACGCGGCCCAGAGATGACCCTGCCCTTTGCTGAGGGCTGTAAGAGACCGGTCGGTCCTGAGCATCCTGGCCTGGGGCAGAGGTGCCAACGGGACACGTGCACTCACCGGTGGTACGGCCAGAGGCGTACAGGGACAGCACAGCCTGGATGGCCACGTACATGGCGGGGACGTTGAAGGTCTCAAACATGATTTGGGTCATCTTTTCACGGTTGGCTTTGGGGTTAAGGGGGGCCTCAGTGAGCAGGGTGGGGTGCTCCTCAGGGGCCACACGCAGCTCATTGTAGAAGGTGTGGTGCCAGATCTTCTCCATGTCGTCCCAGTTTGTGATGATGCCGTGTTCAATGGGGTACTTCAGGGTCAGGATACCTCTCTTGCTCTGGGCTTCATCTCCTACGTAGGAGTCCTTCTGACCCATACCCACCATGACGCCCTGCAGGGGAGGAAAGGGGGGTGCTCAGCGACCTCTCCCGGGGCGGGCAGCGTCCTCCCTCCACGCAGAGGGGCTGCGGGGAGGCTCGGAGGGGGCCCTGCGCCCTACCTGGTGGCGGGGGCGGCCCACGATGGAGGGGAACACGGCCCTGGGAGCGTCATCCCCGGCGAAACCCGCCTTCACCAGGCCGGAGCCGTTGTCGCAGACAAGCGCGGTGGTCTCGTCCTCGTCACACATGGTGTTGGCTGTCTGCGGGGGGCAGAGGGGCGCGGGCTGAGCCTCGGGACGGGGCGGGGCGGGGCGGGGCGGGCGGCGCTTACCTGTGCTGGCTGCGGGCTGCGCGCGTCTGGCCGCTGGCAGAGAGACGCCTCCCGCTCCTCGCCGGGTGGCTCGTGGGGCCGCCGCCGGCCGCGGAGCCCTTTTTATCGCGGCGGGCGCGGAGGGCGGGCGGCCCCCAGGAATGCGGCCCCGGCCGTCGCCATATTTGGGCGTCGGGCCCGGCGCGGCCCCGGCCCGGCGCTGCCCAAACAAGGCACTGCTGGCCGCGGACCAGGTGAGCCGCGCCCGGCCGTAAAAGGAGCGTCTGCCGGGCACCAGCCCGCGCCCCCCACTGACCCCCACCCCCCCNCGGCACAGCACGGCACAGCACGGCACCGCTCGGCCCAGCACGGCTCGGCACGGCCCGGCACGGCACGGCACGGCTCGCCCCGGCACGGCACGGCACGGCACGGCCCGGCACAGCGCAAAGCGCGGGGCTGCGAAGGGAGCGGCGGGGCGCGCTGTTGTGCGCGCAGCCCGCGCGAGTGCCGCAGCCCGACCCAGCCCAGCCTTGCTCGCGCCTTACAGGCGGGAAATAAACGCGGAGGATGGATAAACGTGGTGTCGTTAAGACAGACGGCCGAAGGGAAACCCGGTGAAGCGTTAATCCCGGCGACCGCCCGCTCCCAGCGTTACCGAGAGTCCATCTGCCCAAAGCAAAGGACAGCTGAGAAAGCCAGCGTTGGTTTGTGGCGGCGCTGGGTGCGTGGGGGATCTCTCCTCCCAGTGTGCGCACGGAGCGGCAACACCACGCTCGTTGCATACACGAAGGCAACAAACACTCGTAGCTACCTAGCGCACATGCCAGGACACTGTGAGGCTGCCTCTGGGCAAGGGTACTGAGTTTGGGGAAAGGTCTCTCTGGTGGTTGGTCGAGGTGGACTTTCACTTAGTTTGTCCATAGACGGTCACAACTCACAACTGTTCAGTTCCTGCTTTTGTACCTCAGCAGAACCAGGATGCTGAGCACTGACCAGCACCTTTAGCAGGCAGACTTGCTCATCTTGTTTGTGCAAAGTTTATGCTGACAGGTCTTTGCTTCCGTTCTCTCGATCGTAAGTGTGCAAAGGGGGGGGCCGTTCTTCAAGAAGACTTGCTTATCTGTCAAAGGGGGCCTGTTCTTCCCTTTCTTTGCTTCTTTGGTATCACCAGGAGCCTGACTCAACCATGAATGTCAGTGCCATTACCGAGCGCCCGTTGCTGGCCAGTGAGCTCAGCCAGGCAACAGCATCCTCCAGCAATTACTGTGGCTCACCCTGTCCAAAAGGGCTGCAGCCTCATAGGTGAGTCACCTCTGGCAAGACGGAGGTCCCATGCAAGGGAAGATGAACAAGTCATCTCCTTCAGCTACAGATATTTAAGCAGAGATTCCATGTGGGACACTTGGAAGAACAGATACAACAGTTCTGGCTGTTACAGAGGCAGTAATTAGCAGATTATAGCCCTTGCCAAGGAGTCTGTGCATACAATCACGTCAGCCTTTGAGACTTTCTCTGGAGGCAGAAGTGGCCAAGGGTAACTCCCTTTAAAAAGTTTGTCAGGAGAGGAGAAAGAAATAGTAAGCACTCGTACTGTGAGAAGTCTCCTGCAAGTGGAAGAGTTTGTGCAGCTGATTTCCTCCACTGCAAGGCAGAGCAGGTGCTTCAACAGAGCAGATGAGTTTTCTTCTTCATTTAATTTGTGTCCTTCAGTATAGCAGTGTTCCTCTCTACCTCTGGCAGTACTCTATTTCATTCTGCTGTAGATTTTCAATTCCTGTCAAGTTGCTGTGTTAAAGTAAATTGACACGCTATTTTCTCATACTGCTCTTCAGCTTCTCGGATTATTCTTCAGTTCTGTCATCAACAACTGGCAGTACAAAAATCGGAAGCCTTTAGAGCACTTAAAAGGCGTCACAGCCATCAAATCTATTTACAGAACTATCCTGTTTCCAAAACATGGTCAGTTGGGTTGAATCAGAAATCAAGCGACAGAAAGCCTAACATAGCTGAAAGACAAAGGTTCTTAATCCTTCAATGAAACCCGACTCAAGCACAAATCCACTCCATCCCTTCCGTTTCTTTCAGTTTTCTGTCACCCCAGTCATCTACAGCAAAATGCTCGATGGCAACGTTGAATTCTTACAGTTCTGCCCAAAAGATGGTTTTCTGCAGGCAGACTTGGTACTTCACTGGACTGGCTTGGCTAGATCAGTTTTCGTTCCAAGTCAGAAAACCTTTGAAGTTCAGCTTCCAGAACGGAGCTGGGCACAAAGAACATCACTATCCACAACACATAGCTTCTGAAACTGATCACAAATGACAACAGATAAGCTTTCCTGCTACTCTGGTGACAAGAGAGGACAGAAGTGCACAGATACCCTGTACTGTGTGTATTTTCCAGTACTGAGAAAACAGCTATTTGAGTTACAGCGTATACTTGCCCGTTCAAAAGGAGCTGTCATCCATATTCCCCCAGACGTTTTAACCAAAACCCAACTCGTTTTGCCCTAAGTTTATTTGGTTTTGTTACACTTGGGAACAACCTAGGAGCTCTGGCATGACCTTCGATATACAGTGGTAAATGAAAGCATCCTCCCTGTGCAGTAACCCGAGATGGGAGTTCTGCACCAGAACAGCTCATTACATAATGAAACGGGGGACGGAGAGGAGGAAGGGCCCCAAATCCCATCCCCTCCGAGCTTCCCCCCAGAACAATGAACCAGGCTCAACGTTCCCAGCACAAGAACGTTAAACTTCAGTTTAGACATGGGAGTTATTTTAATGAGGTTTTATTTAAGTGAACTCGTAGCCCTTAGCCTTCTGTTTTGGCACCACTCAGATGGAAAGCTGTTGTACAAATGCCAAGTGTCTCCCGACCCAGCAGCAGAAGAAAACATTGGTTGCGGAGCCTACAAGGGTGATTGTTTTCCGAGAGCCTGGAGAATGTTTTTACACCAATGGGAATAAAGCCACCTCCGGGGCGAAGGCAGGCGCTCTGAAACAGGCGGACAGCTGAGGGTGAGCAAAACCACACACTTCAGGAAGAAAGCTTGCTGGGGCTTGCCCTGCCCCTCCTGACACAATGCAGGTGGGGTGACAGTCGAGGAAGGGATGAGATATCACCCCAAAGTGTTTTACTGTGGTCAATGAGATTCCTCTTCAAGCAAAATTTAAGGGTATACAAGTTCAGGTAGAACACGTTTTGGCAGGGGGTGGCAATCGTTGGTTAGATTAATCCCCTTCGTCCCAAAACATGGTCAATAACGTGAAACCACCTTCAAGTGACATTTAAGCAGCACCCGGAATTAGCCTAAGGCTTTAAATGACCCCCTCCTTTGAAGCTGCAGCTGGGAGCTACACCTGCACTGCCTTCTCTCAGCCACGTAACCCTGCGGAAGAGCAGAGTTCCCTTCTGAGAACAATCTTAGAAGATGACTGCTAGTGCATTTCTTTCCCATATTAGTTAGAACCTCTCTAGATAAATCTATTCTTCCAAACATGTTCAGGCTCTCGGCTGGGCTTACTGTATGAGTAGAGGGAGGAGGGGAAGCCACAGAAGGGGAGCTGTGCTTTTAAAACTAGAAACTGGATTCTCTTCAACCGATTTAACTTCTGACCTTCTCAGCTGTTGGATCAAGTTGTTGCAGTAGGCATCGAGCCAGACAAGTAAAGCATAAGGGCATACAAGTTGCTCTGCATTCATGCTCTGCCCGTTGAGCTACTTGCAAAAGAAAGGTGCAATGTATCAGCTGGGAGTAACTTTTAATAAAGATTAAAATGTGCTGGCAGCCAGAATAATTAAAAGAGGGGGGGAAAAAAGAGTTCGTTCCCATGTCAGAGAGAACTAATTGGGGTGAAAACAGAAAATCGGTAGCATCAACCAGTAGGAACAAATCACCAAGGAAGGAAGCTCGTGCTGGACTCCCTCACTTTCTTAACTGCTTTCTAGGTTTGAGCAGTTGCTGTGACTGACTTCATGGGGAGCTGATAATCTCATTTCACCATGTGAAATTTCACCGTTTCTAGAAATCTGGAGAGAACTGAAATGGATGTTAAGTAGATAAAATATTAACATGTTTTAGCAAGGATAATAGGATGGCCAGGACAGCAGAGGACTTGCCCTGGGTGGAAGAGGAAGAGGTTAAAGACTTGTTGGCCAAGCTTAAGGCTCGTAAGTCTATAGGTCCTGATGGGATGTATCTGAGAGTGCTGAGGGAACTGGCTGATGTGGTTGCTAAGCGTCTCTCCGTAATTTTTGAACAATCATTGAGGACAGGTGAGGTGTCTGAAGACTGGAGAAAGGCCAATGTCACTCCTCTCTTCAAAAAGGGCAGGAAGGATGACACAGGAGACTACTGGCCAGTCAGCCTCACCTCCATCCCTGGAAAAGTGATGAAACAACTCATCCTGAATGTCATCACTAAACATACGAAGGAAAAGGTGGTTATCAGGGGGAGTCAGCATGCATTCACCAAGCATAAATCCTGTTTGACCAACCTGATAGCCTTCTATGAGGGCATAACTGGCTGGCTAGATGAGGAGAGAGCAGTGGATGTCATCTGCCTTGACTTCAGCAAGGCTTCTGACACTGTCTCCCATAACATCATCATCAGAAAGCTCTGACAGTGTGGCTTGGATGAGTGGACAGTGAGGTGGATCGAGAACTGGTTGAATGACAGAGCCCAGAGGGTGGTGGGCAATGGCACAGAATGGAGTTGGAGGCCTGTGGTCAGTGGGGTTCCACAGGGATCGGTTCTGGGGCCAGTCTTGTTCAACATCTTCATCAATGACCTGGATGAGAGGACAGAGTGTACNCAGGTCGAGGGAAGTTCTTCTTCCCCTCGACTCTGCCCTGCTGAGGCCTCATCTGGAGTGCCGTGTCCAGTTCTGGGGTCCCCAGCTCAAGAGGAACAGGGAACTGCTGGAGAGAGTCCAGCACAGGGCCACCAAGATTATCAGGGGACTGGAACATCTTTCATATGAGGAAAGGCTGCAGGAATTGGGGCTGTTCAGCCTGGAGGAGACGGAGGGGAGATCTTATTGTCATTTACAAATATCTAAATGGTGGGTGTCAGGAGTTTGGAGCATCTCTTTTTTTCTACTGTAGCAAGCAACAGGACAAAGGGTAATGGGATGAAGCTGGGACACAAAAAGTTCCATTTAAATATAAGAAAAAAGCTATTTTACTGTTCGGGTGAGGGAGCCCTGGCACAGGCTGCCCAGAGGGGTTGTGGAGTCTCTTTCCTTGACGGTCTTCAAGACCCATCTGGACACGTTCCTGTGTGACCTGATCTAGGTGAACCTGCTTCTGCAGGGGGGCTGGACTAGATGATCTCTAAAGGTCCCTTCAAACCCTGTCAGTCTATGATTCTATGTTTTGAAGAAATTTATTCTTATAGATACAAACTGAAGGAAGGGTGTATTACCAGGACCAGGGGACCACGAAGGAGAATGGTTCTCTGTTCTGTCTCTCATGGACAAGCTGGGGGACCAGTGACAAGCCAGGTCTTCTTTTTGTGCCAGTCATCTTTAATGCAAAGCTGAAATTACCTAGTCTCTATAGCAAAAAGTGTTGTACAAGGAGGGAGTAGAGTTTTCTTATACAATAATCATTTGTTTCTTAAGCAAGCCACACATTCCACTTTTCCAGCATATCCTCTGCACTGAAATCACAACCCCAGTAAAGTGAGAGCAAAAGCTTCCACCTCCTGGAGTGGGTCCCCCATTTCATCCCCATCTGTCTGTGCACCTTTGAGTCTCAGATGGGACTCGCACTAATGAAGATATAAAACCAAAGGGCAAGTTTATGAAAGGCACAGAAAAGGAAAACTTTATTTTTCTTTCATCTGAAAACACCTCTGCCTGCCTGAAGTGTCACCTCTGCCTCCACTGAAGTGTCATTGTCTACACATTTAAGACCAAGTATATTACTTATATAGATTTTATTACAAAGTTTTAGCAAAATGCCGGAACAGGACATAAAAAAAGTACATATGAATTAAACAGTTCTTTAGGAAAAAAACCCACAAACCCACTTTAAAAAATAGTGAGAATCATGCTTGTCCCTGAACATAGAATTCATAGTTTGCCTTCAACACGAATTCGAAGTAAGAACTGTGTTTCAGCTTGCCAAGTTCGTTTGCTTGCATCAAATCCTTCACCTCTGGTAAATATTCACTTAAGACAACTCCTACAACACAAAAATTTTCATTACAGCACTGATAAAAGTACTTTGCATTAGCAGTTAAGATCATTTTTATGTAGACATCTGTGCCTGCCTCAGAGTTAAATAACTTGTTCAGAATTGAGAAGATCTAATTCTATTATACCTGTTGAGAAATAAACTAAAGCTCAAGTAGCCTGTAAAACTGAGGTTAAAACACATCCAACAAGGTAGTTCCTACCTAAACAGCACTTCACTGTGAATTTATGATTAAAACTGAAAGCCAAGTCTTCACATAACACATCACCAAAATATAATAAGTAAAGATCAGCTGTATAATAAAAACTTCTGTCATCACCGGTTGTAACATTTTGGCTTGCATTTCATTTTGGCCCAAAAGGAAAGAAGCTGACCAGATTGAACATACACAACTGGAACTGTTCCAGAGAACTTAAATTTAGTATTTTTGATGTGGAGCCTTCCCTGATCTGAAAAAAAGGCTCACATGCAGTAATATCTGAAAGTGACTTGGCACGCTACATTGTTTCCCTTCTCAGCTGTAACATTCATGGCTGTAAACAAACAAACAAACAATTTAAGCTGAAGTAGATTAAGATCTACTGATTGATAGGCAAATTGTTAATCCCTTGTCTTGCAGAAGATAATGTATTTAAGTGCAGAAGCCACTGCTTTACTGCACAGTAAGGTGCTGCTAAAATACTAAGGGCTGCATTCCTGAGACAAGAATTAGAGGGTACTAAAATTATAACCAAGAAATCTGCTCATCTCTTACCCCTCAACATTTTATAGAGACAGAATTAGTGCTGTATAACTGTATCCATCTACTGGAATGAATACGGAAGCTTTTATCACTCTGAGCACTTACTCTCAGTACTTCCTACATCTTAGAGTTCCTCTTAAACAACTTTTGAAACAACTAAACAATTTCAGTCACATTTAAGCCACACTTTACCTTCCTTCAATAGTTTTTGTAGTATTTTCACAAATATACTATCTTTAGCGGCTTCAATGGGATCACCTTTACCATCTGAACTGGACCATCTGCAAAGGAAAGAATAACTTGTGGAAAGAATCACACAGATGAGATCAAAAGAAAACTAACAAGAAAAAAATACACAGGAAAGGTGATAAATTATCACAGGTGATTTAATACATATTCACACCTAAGTGTTACGTGCTCAGCTCCAGCTCCAAGCAAGAGGGTTTGGGTTTTTTATTTCTATCTTGTGCTAATTATTCTTTATTCCAAGAGTAAAACTGCAAGAAAAAGGCACTACTATAAGGTAGCCTAGTTAGGAGGACAACAGAAATGCTTCCAGTCTGCTAAACTGTAAAACAAAACATCATTCCTTTGATAAAATAAAAAAACCCACCCAATCGAGATCAGAATTATTTCTTCTGAAGCAACTCTATTTTACGATTGAGACGATGAAAGTGTAGATTTATTTTCTGCTAGAATCAAGCAAGAGCAAGCAATTCGTTAACACATTTGAAACAAACCCAAAACAAAACAAAAATGAAAACAAAAAAGCAAACACTGAGAAAAGGAAGGAGGAAGAAAAACGTAAAAGTCTCAGTTGCAGGCCTGTAACACCAAACAAATACAGCCGTTTGCTTCATGAAAGGTAAAGGTGAAGACTCACAAATTCAAGTCTCATCTGTAATAAGAAAATTCTAAATAGACTTTTCTAAGAGAAAGAATATTTTAAATGACATTTTTTCACCCTTGCAGAGCCTTGTGTGTAGCAGTTTTAAGTCAACAGGAACCTGACTTCTTTTGCTATGGTTCTAACAAGATTTTCTGTTCCATACGTTTAACTGCCAGACAAAACCAGTCCTAATCCTTCCCTGAACCAACATGAACCTCCTTGAGCCAATGGGACATGCCTGCAACAGATCTGAACCTGGCTCCCAGAAGCTATAAGCTGACAAATCCTCTGTACTTCACACAAACCAGGATGTCACTTGAAAGTCCCCATCTTCTAGGACTTCATCTTTAATTCTACTGGGAAGAGAGTGAGGGAAAGTGGGAAGGAAGGGGGATCTGAAGAAACAAATGACTCTTGGGCACAGAGGTGAGTAGTGAGGGCCCTACCAGAATCTCAGAAGCACACTCAGCGAGGCTCTGCATTCTGCCCAAGAACCTTAGCACCATTTGTAGCTGTTAAGCTGGCAAACAGATGCCATCCTTACAAGTAGGTACTGTGGCATGGCACATGCTTACTTTTGCACACAGATGAAAGTTTACACTACTCCTTTTTGAAATAGCCATTAACCTCTTTGTGAGCCTTGCTGGACTGGAAACACAACTGGGACGTGGAGTTTTCTAAACACTATTCAGTGATTTCGAATGGCACCTGTTTAGGTAGCATGTGGGCAAAATCTTGTCAGTATTAATATTTGAACAATTCAAATCATATCTATGTCCAAAATTCTGTTCTTGGACAAGGGTAGATGGGAGAAAAACCAATTATTGGACTGGTGCCACACAGGAGGTCTGGATTCTTCTGTCTCAAAAATAATAGGAAGGGAAGAAAACACTTGGAACAGTGTGACCTTGTTTATGCCTATTCTTTATGTCATATGTAACAATAATTAGTCATGCAACTAGGAATTTCTTTTCTACAGAGCACCGTTCTTTGGAATCTGTCCTATAGGTAAACGTGAATCCAAATGCTGCTTATCTCCATTTTAATGGCAAATGGCACAGTGCATTTGGAATGTGCTCTCTCCTCATCCTTTCTTCCTTAGGTCCTCTTGGAACATGGACAGGGGTAAGAAAATTAGAAAGAAAAGGGAGGAAATGCTATTCAAGCTTCTTAACCTAGGAGTGAACAGAACACTGCTTGATGATATGATTCTTCTGACCAATTGGATTCAGCCTCTATTTGATGCTGAACATCTGTGAGAGTGGCTCTTTCAAGCTGTATTTGAGACATTCCAGTTACAGTCAAGAGCACAGCTTAAACTTGAAAGATAATGAACTTGTTAATGTGGTTCAATAGCCAAAAAGCAGCAAAACAAAAATTTGCAGGACTGACCTCTGTGCTTCTTCCTCTTAAAAAACTTCTACATTGAGATGCTTCAAAGGAAAAAAAAAGAGTTGCAGCATCAGTGATTTCTTTTTTCCTTAGCTAAGGGCTCAAGAATGAAAGCTGCATGGGTACACTTCCGTCTCAGGTGCTGAGAGTGCACAGTAGGTTGGCAGGGAGCCAAGGAAAAAAGTACTAGAGATTTGGTTTTTTATTGGGCTTTCACTTTACGAAGACACATTCAGATGACATACTTTATACTTTTATTAACCTTACACTGTGAAATTCCGTCTTTTCATTGAGCTCAGAATAGTATGTTAAAATGTAATTCTGGAAAAGCTAAGTCACTAGTACTCCCGGCAATTCATATTGGACTTACCCATCTCTTTGGAGAGCCTTACAGATAATTTTAAGTTTCAGATCATTTACATCCACTTCTTCTTCCTTCAATTCACGTAAGGAGAAAAGACAAGCAAGTTTTAAAATGTTTTGTTTAAAGAAATAATCACTCTGTCACACAGATTGTGCCAATGAATTAGATACTTCAACCACTAAACGTTGTTTTTAAACACACTTTAACAGATGACCTGATCTGACTGTTGAAACACCAAAGACTGTTTCCATTTGAAAACACAGCTCAGGCTTTCTACATCACCACACAATTGTTGAAGACCAACTACCTAGATTTGAAAAAGGATATATTTTAAGCACATGAACAAATACCTATTTGTAAAACATGGTATTCTGGGCAAGGTTTACCTTAAAATGTGCTAAATGTTGACTGAAGTCAAGGCTCTTTTTTCAGCATGGCCAAGCTAACTAGCATGCAGTAGAGTCCACATTGGGATGGATGTTTTATGAGTACATTAGTAAATGTCTTTAAAGATACACATTTGTCTTGGAAAGGGCAGTCCCTTCATTGCACTGAACCTTTGAGATAACTGGCATCAGAGCTCTTTTTAAAATACGTCAGAAAACAGACCATGTATTTTTTTTCCACTTCTCTATGTCTAAAGGCATCACACTTACTTTCAATTTCCTTCGTAAGGGGTAACAAAAACCATGAACACTTGAATTTAGAAGCCTGGAAACAACAGGATGGGTCTCAACTTTATCCTTACGTAAGAGAAAAGCAGGGAAAACTAGGGAGCAGCTGCTTTTTAGATTCTAAACTCTTAATTTGTGCTGAATGGTTCTACTCAGGTTGTTAAGAGACACAAACACCTGAGCAGAAAATCATTTTGAAATCTCATGTTTCTAAAGTGACGTTCGTTTTATTTAGATGTAAGAAACCAACAGAGTTGTCTCAGTGTTCTGGAATTGTGTTGACAACATATAAGAGGAAAACTAAAAGTGCAAACCAAAAAGAGTTCACTTATTTTACTGCAAAACACTATTTGTACTACTGAAGGTGTGAAAATGAAGGGGGAAGTTAGGAAAAAAGAAAGTATTGAGGTTTTTTTTTTCAAACCTAAAGAGAATTAAGTCAGGTTAAGATGCTAATCTAAATAGTAACACTCTTCCCTCAGTACACAAAACTTAGGACTAAGCACCGGGGCCAGTAAACATATTCACACATAGAGCAAAAAAACCCCTAGTTAACAACAGTAAGGAAGTGTTATTCAAAAGGAAATTCAATGAAATAAATGCAATTAGTAACAATTGGAATTTAAAAACCATTTCAGTTATTTATAATTATCAAACCAGTGTTACTGAGGCCAACAAAATGGCACAGTGGTGTTTACAAAGCACTGCTACAGAGAGGAGTTTCACTTGCAGCCCTACCCAGACTAGCAGGAATCGGGATGATCACAAAAGAGTTTTCATTTTCAACCGGTAAGGTTGGAATACTTTCCTTAAAAATAATACAACTTTTGTTGTTAATTCAGGGTTGATGCTCCTCAGAAGTCGACTTATTCAGGCTTAGCAGAAAACTGCTCCTGACAAGATACTAGATCATACAAGGAGATGCAGTGAGAAAGCAGATAGCATTGAGCCACAGATTTGCTATTTCCATGTTGAAAAACTTGTGACTGCCCCACGTTATCTCAGGACAATCAGAGAAACTGCCAATAGGGAAGAACAAGAACTAAATTACTGTGGTCCCGTTTGCAGAAAGCCTGTGGGGAAGCAAGGCTCTAAAAGAGAAACTACAGACTATAAATGGGAAGTGAAGATGAGGAGTGTCATTTTTCTTACATGACCTAACCCACACTTGGCATTAAGTCTCCAGTGACTTAAAAACAAACTGAAAAAACACATCAGGGGTTATTTTTAATTACTGTACACTAAGCTAATAAGGTAACTAACTGCAGATGCATCATCCTAGCTCAAATAGTAAGAAAGGAAAAAAAAAAACAGTTTCAGGGATTGAAATCCTTCAAAAACTTGTCCTACCTCATCAATATATTCCAGCAGATCAAGTGCTTTCTTGAAGTCATACTCATTGGCTCTTCTGTTCTCGTCACATATGTACATCTATGATATGAGAGATTAACAGGGAGGATTATTTTTAGCCTACAAACTAATGTAACTGATATCACAGACAACTCTTTGTAGGAAGACCACCGTGTATTTTCCACTTACATGACCTTCTCATGAAAATATGTCTAGATTTCAACTGCAAGTATTTTTATAGTAAGGAATATACTTAAGGTTTTAAAGCAGCATTCCACCTACGTGACAATGGTCTGGGGACAAATGATATTGGATATAAGGCTGTTAGGTTTCAAACTGAAATGCCATTTAAGGCTGTAACATTCCTGGGCTATTGTAGCCAGAGCTCAGCTCCACAAATAAGCTCTCAGAATTATTTCAGTAATTAAGCTCAAAGCAGTACTTAAGAACACATACTGCTATTCACTTTTTAAAACCAGACAAGTTTTCTACTGACCAGATACACACACACACACTCACTCACACACACACACCTCCCCACCCCCAACCAAAATTCTTAAGTTAGTGCTTCAAAGAAAAGTTATCATTAATGCTCTTTTTATTTACATTTCCCGAGTTTCATTCTCACACTGCAAGTAGCGAACAGGAACACTGGTTTGATAACAGAGAGAATCCAGAAGGAAAACTGTCACAGTTCCAGTGCTCACCAAGTCAGGAGTGGCACTTCCTACTCTTCCCTAATCCCCCAAGATAGCCTCACTTAAAGATACAGGTAATGACTTCAGAATCTGCCCTTGGGGCGCTTCTAAGAAAATGAGAAGAATGTAAACAAGCACACTATCAGCTTTTCATTTTTCCACAGGGTTACAGAAAAATAAGGAGCTGCAAAACTGACACTCAGACAACATAGGTTTTTTGTGTCCATCACTGGATGGCAAAAATACACTGCCAACAAGGAAGACACAGTCAGGCTACTGGTTCCTGGCTACCACCAGAAAGGTGTGTGGAGGAGGATTCAGCATTATGAGTGACGCCAGCAGGAGCAGTTCATGGTTTTGTTTTCGTTGGGGTTGTGTTTTGTTTTTTTATTTTTAAAAAAAAAGAAAGTAAGGTGAAGCCAAAAGCAAAAAGACCTCAGGTGCCTCTCTGCAACAGGGGACCAAAAGCCTCTTCTTGTTTCTTGCCTGTTTTTGGTTTTTTTTTTCCTACATTGCACCATCGCTCTCCACTAAGGTGAAATGCTTTCTTCCTTCTGCCTTCCAAGTTCTGCCCTACTGGGAATGTAACAGAAGGTAATAATTGTCTGGCATCCAAAACCTGACTTAGACCAGCGAATCAACTTCTGGCACTGATTTGATTTGCCTTTTCTCATAGCAGCACTTGAAAGCACACATTCAACAATAAGAAATTTGAACTAAAACCACCACTCTGAAGTTTGGTGCTGGTAAAAACTAAGAAAAGAGGAACCAGTTCATATATGGGGTCTGTAGGTGCTTAGCAAGTCATAAGGTATACAAGACAGCTGTGATCTCGTCATGTATCACACAGAGGCAGAAAACATACTGGAACTTTACCTATGTAATGAAGAAAACGTGAAATACTTACATCAATGAGCTGAGATGCAGACAACACTGGCATATCATTGAGGTTCAGCTGTTTCTCTGCCAGTAATTGCTCAGGCAGCGTCTCCTGATGCAACAGGAAGCGTTCCTGCTCTGATATTTCTTGCAGTCATTTAAGGAAATGAATGTTTGATGTTATTAAAATGTAATAACAAAGTCTATGGCACAGTAATAACTGTAAAGCCACAGTATTATTCAGGTCTACAACTGTTTGTTATGCAGCATTCTATTCGGACAGTCATCTCTGCTCCTGAAGCACAGAAATACTTCCACTGTCATCCTGGTGAGCTAGTTCTAACTTCCTACTCAGGTTCCCAGTGTAATGCTGGCTGATAACTCTCCCTTTTTCTTGAAACCACAAAACGTGGAGGGAAGTTGTTGCCCTATGCAGAAAAGTAAGTTGGTTGTAATTTTTAGGAGCTACCTTTTGGCTGAAGACCTGTGCCATGGACCTGCTTCATCTCAAGAATTATTCCGTTTTTTGACTGTTCCGTTTTCCAGTATGATCTGCTTCAGGGTTAGAAACTTATTAGGCTGAAACAATCAAAATGGAATAATTTCAGCCATGCTATGTGAAATTTTCCTTTCCTGCTCAGTTCCATTGCATGGTAGAAAGGCAAAAATAATTCTAAGGAACATTGTTTAAAAGGATAAGCAAAATGTGTCAGAAATAATTATTCTTTATCAATAAGAAACTGATACACAAACAGCATAAGTTTTAAAAGCTGTGTCACGGCATGGCAGTGTGAGGTTAAGTGCTTTGGCTTGGTGATCTTGAAGGTTTTTTCCAGCCAAAACAATTGGATGATTCTGTGTGTCATACAGATACGTGTGGCAGAGTCCAGATCAAATTTTGAGAGTCCTTTAGTCTACTGAAATAAAGCTTTGACTTCCTCACCCTTAAATAAGAAAACTGTAGAAAATTAGATCCTTCACATTAGCACAGGTTGGTTTTTTTCCCCAGCAGCAAGAAAACCAAATTTAAACTTTTAAGATTTCATGCAAGGTTTCATAATTTAAAGGACAGATGAGGAATATAATTATTACACACTAAAGAGAATTTCTAAACACTAATTAATTATCATAATTATCCGCGGTCTTTTTCAAGAGGATTTCTTGTCAGAATTGTACAAAACATACAGGGATAAACATGCAGATAAACAGAAGCAAGTGTGAGTAGTAATCTTGAGTAGTATTTCAAAGCTTCCCCCTGGTGGCCACCATCAGCTTAAGTACCAGTGCTTGCTCACAAATTCACAGCACTATGTGCTGCATAAACACTATCAGGAAAAAGGTATGTTCCAAGGTGACAGGAATGGCAGAACAGTGGAATCGTGGCAGAACAGGGGAATCGTTGCATTTGGTAACAAAGCAGAACAGGTATTCCTATTATAGGTATTGTCCCATTAACATCCTTTCATTCAGAGCACTGTCACTGCAACCTTTGTATAGAGACTAAGATGCAGAGAAAGCACTTCTTGATCACAATTGAATGTATCTGCAAGTACATTAATTACAGTACAACATAGTTACTGGATTTCCTTGTACAGCCTAGAGCTTCAAGAAGACTTGAGAATTCAAGTCTTGAGAACTCAATTCAAATTCAGATTTGAGAGCCATTCAATAGACAGGTTTTAAGAAATCAAATATTTTTTTTACCTCTCATCTGAAACAAAGTGCAGCCTCATGAAAACACACTCGGTGTGAACGGTTTACAAGTTTCAGCCCTTCAGAACTGTCCATTTTGATCTCTCAAAATACTCTGCAGCTTATTATTTATGCCATTATTTTGCATGTTATTACAAAAAGTGAAAAGGTACAAGTTTCCCATGCTCATAGCCCTAACTCACAAGTGAAAGTAAATACTGAGGTTCCTGCCACATGCTGTCTTCTTTATCCTTCCTGCAGTGAGCAAAATCATCAGCCAGTTTATCCTTATCACCTTAAGCTACAGTCCCGAACCTAAGAAATTAACAGTCTGCAAAAGTAACTTGATTGTAATTCAATCACTGCACTAGTCTGTTCTTCACTTTGCAGGTTTTATTCCTTACCTTCTATTTTCTCTTGCAATACATCTTCTGAGAAGTCAGACGCCAGTGCAGCTAGTTTGCTCAAGCCAAGAAGTGTTTTCTTCTTTGCAAAATATCGAGTCTCTGTGTTTGCTAAAGTCTGCAATGTTCTGTGAGCCTGAAATCAATAAATATGTTAGAAATCCGTTTTATAACTTGATACCAGAAGGTTAACAGATAAAGTTTTAATCTGAACTGCAGCCTCACAGCTATTTATCATTTGTAATATTATAACCTTTGTTTTTAAAAAGTCTACAACTTGCACATTAAAAGTCTGGTTTACACTCTTCAGGAAAAGACACAGATCTCTATTCCAATTACATTTAAAAAAAATCTTCAGTTCTGATCAAGAAAAACTACCTTATGATCAAAGGAAAAATTGCAAATTCTCATATTATACCTCTGGGATTTTATTCAAGTCTTTGGCACAAAAGCGAGGCAAGTATGCTTTGACAGAACAATTTCACATCCAGATTGATTTACTTGTTAATTCAGGAATGTGAAAAAACAGAATTCTATGTCTAACTGCTGCAGTAACCAAACACACAGGTAAGAATTTATTTGTCTATCAGACAAAGGAATGGAAAGTTTCTCAGCACTTGCATTTACTCAGAAACAAACTATCTAGATTGAATTATGTGTATATTTTAGAATCCTTGTCCCCTCTTCATAGTGCTTTTTTATAACGGGCAAAATCTCAGTCAACACAAACGGAACATCACAATATTCTCAGGGTGAGGGTTTTGTTTTTCTTAGTTGTGAGGTTTTTTTTTGTTTTGGTTGTGGGGTTTTTGGGTTGTTTTGGTTTTTCTGTTTGGTTGGTTGGTTGTTTTTCTTTTTAAGGGGCAGTGTAATTGACCTATAATTTGCAGTAGGATAAACTTTTCCATGCTCTGCATGCTTAATAAATGCGCATATGGATTGAAATAAGCCATTTCTGTTTAGAAACAGTTTATTTCCTATATCTGCTAAAGTGAAATGCATTCATAATCTAGTGGAAGCAAGGAAAGACAGACCAGCAGGAAATGAGGAAAGAATAGCTGGTCAGCCTAGAAGGCAAAAGAGGATCAAGTTTAAAAACAATCTCAGGTTAAACTAACCACATTGCACATTTGCTATTATAAAATACTTTTCAACTATGCTTGTAAGTGATTAAAGTAATCTGTACCTTTTTTACTTTTGCAATACCTTCAAATTAATTTTCTTTACATAATTAGTCTTGAAATACAAGTTTCCATTTTTGCCTTGCTGGATAATCTGATAATGCTACAGATATTTATTGTAACTCCCCAATTCCATCAAAGTAGTTGATCATGTAGCCAAACAAAACATTCTTGATAAAAATTATTAGTCACCAACAAGGGGTGAAAAGCAGCCCTACCTTTCCACTATATGTGGCTTGTATGATACAACAGATGGTGCCTGGAGGGAGGCTTTTGGTATTGCACCAATAATCTCTGTCATCTCTCCTTCATTCTGTCATCTCTCATATCATCTTTTGATGGTGAAGAACCCTAACTAGCTAATTTGCCTGTTAGAAATATATCTTTGACCCATTTAACACGCAACATTTCGGTTTGGTTGTATTTAAGAAAGCCTACCTTTTGCAAATCCTGACTGTTGATTTCATGTAACCAGCTCAGATGCTCGTGAGCTTGCAGGAAACTGGCCAGCTGTCCATGCTGAGCAACAGGCTGAGACAACAGCTTCCCTCGCTTTCCTTTCTCTAGATACCAGCGAAACAGGAAATCTGAAAAATTCTGAGAACAACAGGGATATGAACGCATGTTAAAAGTGACATTTAA
Source organism: Urocolius indicus (assembly GCA_013401255.1). Taxonomy (NCBI): domain Eukaryota; kingdom Metazoa; phylum Chordata; class Aves; order Coliiformes; family Coliidae; genus Urocolius; species Urocolius indicus. The sequence continues at coordinate 454,610 of WBNH01007862.1, read as the reverse complement.
ATATCTTGTTTGTCTTCTGAAGAAAAATGATTCATAAAATACAATTTGTAAGAACGTGGTATGAACTTGCTTCACAAAACAAGACACACATACAAAAAGTGTTAACAAAAAGACTGACAGAAACAACGTTTAAGGAGTTTATGAGCTACTCTGCAATAACCACTCTACTGTGACCTTGTGAGACCTGGAATATTGTGTCCAGTTCTAGGCCCCTCAGTTCAAGAAGGACAGGGAGCTGCTGGAGAGAGTTCAGCACAGGGCCAC
>WBNH01007862.1:400589-454334 GCA_013401255.1 Urocolius indicus | reverse complement strand
GGAGTCTCGTTCTCTGGAGACATTCAAAACCTTCCTGGAAGAGTTCCTGTGTGACCTACTCTAGGTGGTTCTGCTCTGGCAGAGGGATTGGACTAGATGGTCTTTTGAGGTCCCTTCCAACCCTTAAGATTCTGTGACTGTGAGATGCTGATACATCCAGTGTCCTTCAGTAGCAGGGAAGGAAGAGCCAAAAGTAAATTCTTCACGTTAACCCATAGGAATGTAAACAGGTATCACATCAATCACATTTCTAGTCTTATTTTTTTACCTTGGCCCTCTTCAATTAGTGAAATAACTGACCAGCAATTACGTTTGAGATTTAATTTAGTCTTCTCAAGAGTAAATTTAGAATAATGCTAAATGTTATTTGCATTAGCAATTTTCAAAATAAAGTCTGAAGTGGTCAACCTTATATTCTGTCTCTTAGACCTGACCCATTCAGGTCAACATTTGCCACAGTAACTTCAGTAACTTCTTTTCAGAAAGTATTACACTTCTCCTTTAAAATAAAGCATGTGAACTGAAAAAAAAGGGGAAAAAAAGAGAAGATAATCTATCCCCTTCTTTGGCAGTAAGTGTGAGTATTTCAGCCTATTAAAAACATTTACTATCATTTCTGTTTGTTACTGATACTTTTGCTTTTTCTTATGAAAACAACCTTTCTGTACTCTCTCTTTATTAGGAAACCTACAGACTGCAGGATTTCTCTTTTACATAGTTGTTGTGGAAAGCTAAAGAAATTGAACTCATCAACTCCCAAATCACAAAGCCTCCACTTCTCTCCTCAGGAAGGCTCTGCTTCCAATTTCTCATCACACATCAGATTTTAACAGACATTGAAAAAACTGTTCAATAACTAGCTAGCTGGACAACACAGAAGACCACAGCAACATCCCTACCTTCCTACTCTTATTAACTGCTTTTCTTTTATACATTTAACAAATCTCATCTTGTCTTTTGGAAATTATCCTTAAATTGATATTACATTAGCTTAATAAAACAACAGTACACTGAGTACAGCACCTCAGCGAACAAGTTACAAAATGCTGAAAGATGTTAACAGTAAGACGATGTGTTTGAGGCACAAAAAAGGTCCATGAAGAGCCACTGTCCATACAGCTCACACTCATTTCTTTTGCTGACTTGCTTTGCAGCCTCAAGGTAAAATACTCCATGAAGTTCTGCATAGTGGATGTTGTTTTCAGTTCTCTGCATTACCTCCGTATGTATACAGAAATACACAGGTATTAAAAAAAAAACTTTAAAAAAAACAGAAAGAAATAATAACTATTGCAACATTTCATGTGCAAACCTACTAGAAAACACTGTCTAAAGGAAACAGGAAAAAAAGTTACCTGGTCTGCAAACTGACTCATGTAACGTTGTAATCTCGCCTGGTTATCCGTCTGCTCACACATTTGCACCAGGATATCAAAGTCACAGTACTTCTCTGCTAAAGCAGCTGCCATCTGATACTGTCCCAAGGAAACTAAGTAACCAAGAAAAACAAGTTATATCAAACAAGCTGGTCTTTGACTGTAAGAAGATGATTAAAGACAGAGATCAAAAAAAGAAAGCAAGCTTCAAGTGTCCATATCAGGGAAACACTTAGATGGTCCCAAAGAAACAGTCACCTGCTGCATACATATCCTGCGCACATGCAAGTTCATATACCTACCAGCTCTGTCCCTCAATGAAAGAGGGAAGGAGAGAAGTTTAGACTACTGAATGGCCAGTACACGTCCTACTTTCTCTAAAAGTTGGCACCATTGGCTATTTGTTCTGGGGAGTGAGGCAGGGATTCAACCCATGACTTAGTATCTGTAATTACAGCTACTTAATTACACAAACTGAAAAAGCAGCAGGCAAAGGCTTTCGATAAAAACCAGAAAAGACAATGGGGTTTGTATTAAAAATACATTATTTCAACTCTTCCTTTTTAGTTCAGTTAAATATAAGAGAGTTAGCAAGACATTCAGTTTTGTTTGTAAGGAAATATGAACTTTAGATGGAATATACTGATATAAAATGTATTTACAGGCTAAGAGAGCCCATGCACGTCAGTGAAATTGAGAATGATGGTTCAAGAGACATTTCTTAGGAATATTTAAGAATGTTGGAAGGCAGAGATGATAAGATTGTTTTATTTATAAAATTAATTTTTAATATAAAAAGTTAAACTTTATAAAAGCTGCAAAAATGTATCTAAAAAGTTATTTCCACTTAAAATAAAGGCTTTGCCATCAATTACTCATTAAAGACGTGACCATATCTGGCATATTAAACAACAGCTTTGATTATTATTAAATAATCAAGATTTGAAAAGAGACTGTTTCAGGTATTTAAGTTTATGTCAATTTGCAACCACATAAACATTTAGCAATCCATTTCTAGACTGTTTTCAGTCGAGCAGCACAAGATAAATTCCTGTCAGAAAAATGTAACAAGCTATCAAAACAAAAATCAAGCAGCAGAGTGTCTCATGAGAGTTATGGGCAGTCCCTGACACAATTCTGTAACCTCTCATGTACACTCTGAAGGCAAACACACGAACAAATAGAACTTATACACAGATGCCAGTTAGACAAATTTACATCACTTCCTCACTGAAGGGTACATTTAATCCTTGGAAAACAGACAGTACTTACGGAGAGGAGACAAGAGTTCTGATCTTTTCTGCACATATTCCATTTCCAGATTGCTGTATCGCTCCTGATCAGCAGGGCAGTCCACAGACTTCAGCTGAGAAACATAGCCACCTAGGAGGCAATCCAGCAGGGCCACCAGCTGCTCAGCCACAATGCTACGGAGGTTACTGTCCACCTGGGGATACACCAGCTTCAGAATGATTCCATGCTGACGGGTTATCGCCGCACGAAGGGCACTAGATGCTTGGGAAAACAATGCAGTCAATATTAATCAGAAATCTTGTCAACCACAGGAATCTACACTGAAGGGTAACCAAAACATGAATACATATGGTTCAATCAATTAGAGGAAAAATAGCTAAAAACCATTTTAATTTTGAAAAAAACCAAGCAACACTGTAAAAAACCCAAACCAACAAACATACTCCCATCTACCTTTACGTCTTAACATTTGTGCAAAATGTAGCAAAGGAAAAAAAAGAGCAGCAGACCAACTCCCTGAACTACACAGATCTACTGTCCACTATCAATACCAGCTATTTTTCAGAAGAATCATTTGTACTACGTGTAAGCAGAGAATATGCACGAGAAAAAGGCGACCTCTCCTAAACCTGATTTACGTACTTGGATGTAGTCACCAAGATTTAACACACCAAAATAGCTGGCATGGGTCCTGCTTTTCAAAAGATTTTTTTATCTTGGGAGCACTAAATGAGCGTGTTTTATGTGTGAAGTGCAAAAGGAAGGCTAAGCACCAACTGGAAAGTGCTTGCTTCTGTAAATATTTATTCTGATGGCTTTTCATGTTATTAAACCATCAAAACAAAACACACTTAATGAAGCAGAGAATGATCAATTTCATTGAAACAGTTGTAGGTCACATTTTATGATTCATTTTAATGTTATGTGTCCCATAGGTCAGATAAGCAGAATCAGTGTTAACAAAACAAACAAACAAACAAAATTATCTGTTTCCCAAACCTTGGGTTTTTTTTAGTCAAATTTCCAATGGAAGTTTTAAAGAATTATCACCAATACTGGAGAAAGTAAGTATTCATTCACTTATTCATTCCACTGGATTCATTTCACTTAATTCCCCAAGTAGAACGAACCTTTAGCTTCTCTTATTCTTACTGCCAACCTCGTAGCAGCTTTTAACATTCAGATTGAAATGTATGTGTTTTGAAACTCAGGAAAAGTACTTTTTGTTTAGAGTAGATAGATAATAAACTAGCAATAAGGATTTCTCACCTGTCCATGGAATGTATTCAGGTTCTCTTTCTGGCAGATCTCCTGTTTTATATAAAGAGGCTCTAGACTGACGATACTGACAGGCAGCTTGTAGCATGTCCTATTGAAAGGCAAGGGCGTAAGTACTTTACAGCCTACCAGAATATACACAGACCATAACAGATCTTGTCTTTTATAATTCTGAAATGTTCTTTTAATATCCCCTTTCTTTCTATACTGTTTTCTCAGTTGAGCACATACTGCCCGAGAAAGAAGTCTCAGGGTTCAAGCTCTACATTCTTTGCTACATATTCATCCTTTCACAACTTCCAGCAGTGCTGCAACTTCACAGAATCACAGAATGGTAGGGGTTGGATAGGACCTCTAAATATCATCTAGTCCAACCCCCTGCTCAAGCAGGTTTGCCTAGATCAGGTCACACAGGAAAATGTCCAAGTGGGTTTTGAAAACCTCCAGAGAGGAGATTCCACACCCTCCCTGGGCAGCCTGTGACAGGGCTCTCTCACCTGAGCACTAAATAAGTTTTTCCTTAAGTGGAACTTTTTGTGTTCCAGCTTCATCCCATTACCCCTTGTCCTGTTGCTAGATAGGAAAAAGGGATGTCCCAATTTCCTGACACCCACCATTTAGATATTTGTAAATATTAATGAGATCCCCCCTCAGTCTCCTCTGCTCTAGCCCAGAGAAGCCCACATTCCGTTTAGCAGCAGCTCAGCAGGAACAGGAATGTCCCTAATTCTCTATGAGACCATCTTTTCCTTCCTAATGTGTTTTGACACGTGGAAAGTGCTTTCACTTTTGGTCTCATGTTGATAACTCACAAGTGGTGTACTCAACTTGTTCAGTGCTCTTCAATATTTACCTTATGTTCCCACAAAGATTTTAGTGAATGCAGCTCTATACCTTAATGATGTTGTTCACGTTGACAACAATCTGGGCCCACTCAATTGATTCAATAGGTGTATCTTTCAGGACTTGTTCCTCTTCTTCTAGTAAGCATTCAAAGATGGACTCTATCTGGGACACCTTAAAGATAGAGAGAAAAATTGCACTGAATGCAAACACATCTGTTACCAGCTGGTAACTGAAAGTCAAGTTAAGAGAGTTGTATAGAAAAACAAACAAGTATTAATACAAACCACATCAATAGCCAAAAATACTTTAAAGTATCAACTGTTCAAATGAATAATGAAAACACCAGCTTATTTTTCACACGTACTTAGAATGCAAGAATTTCCTTCTTTCTGGATTTAAATCCCCCCAAAAAAAGAGAAATCCTCATTTTTGAGAGTAACTCCATAAACTTTAATTAGGCATATTCCTCTATCTCCTGGAACATTTGGCAGTAGAGTCTTTGTTAGATAAAGTATAGTGGATAATATATCAGCTTTAAAATATCAGACTATTATCACTATTTTCTTTTGTATTTATTTTTCTCCACTAGTAACTCCTGTCCTCTACAGGAAAAAACTTACTAAGAATAAATGTTTTTTGTATAGCTCTTCTCAAGAGGATGAAAGAAATAAAGACTGAGTGCTTGGCTGGAACACAGCACAAACGAAGAACTAACTTAGATTCACTAATGTTAGAGAAGACAAAAAATTATGAGACCGAATTGACACAGTTCCATCCACGACAGCTCACCAAAGCAGCTCTCCTATCTGGATGGAAAGCTTCCCACTCTTCAGCTAACCCCTTAAAAAATGATAATGTAACACACATCATCTGATGTGCCAGAGAATTTCACTTGTCTTTTGCATTGCTCATCTGTGTTGTTTAGTTGGAAATCATAACAACTTTCCTTCTGCTACATGAAATTTCTCAGAATTTATGTTTCATCTGCAGACATAAAAAGGTATGTATGCTAAAGTGAAGAAAATATTACCACACCATCCCTACTCAAAAGGAATTAGTGCAGGGATTGATTTTTAAAGAGAAAGGTTTCAAAGTATACATTAAAGCATTGGCAACTACTCTGTGAAACACTATATAATGGCTCAGAAGTAACAGATGTCTTACCTCTCGAAAGAACACATCGGCAGGGGTAAGACTTGGTGGAATGTCACACTCTCTTTTGTTTAATGCAATCAGTATAGCTGCATTCACTAGATCAGGCAGCCTGGAGTGGTGATTCTTGAGAACAATAGCTGCTGCTAGTTTCTCAGCATGCTCACAGAGCAACAATCTAGTTGCCATCAGCATTCCTCTTACTGGAAAACTGCCCAGACGTTCAAATACACCGACCTTTTATTAAAAACAAAACAAATCACCACATGCACTTTAAACAATGTTCTAGAATAATTACTTTAAGACAAAATAATACTCTACTACCTGATGAAGAAACTCAATGAAGAAGGAATGTGCTTTTGTCTTATCCTCTAGCTGATGAAGAAGGATGAGAGATGTGTTGCTGAAACCAGTTGCTTCTAAAAAGAGAAAAATCTTACATCAGAGCATTTGGTATCTTCATTTCTTCAATAACTACTTTTTTTTTTCTTTTGCCTCAGAGGTAAACACATTTCTATAGTATTAGCACACTTGTATTTGTTTAAATATGTGCCCATTTATATATGTCTTACCATGTTACTTTTATTGTGCTTTTTTAAGCCTGTCATAGCTGAAGTAAAGCTTTTAGAAGCAAACAAGTATCTTTAGATCACTACAACTATAATGAAGCACTCAATTTCTTCTGCTGCTAAAATACCAGCTCACCAGCTTATTCAAGTTTAGTAAGATTCAGATTTTTATCTTCATTGTGAACTAGCTATTGCTATACTTCCCAGACCACAGCTACTACAAAATAAAACGTTAACAAATCTTTAGACCTAATTGACTCTTCCTTGACTGCACAATTCCACTGAAAAAGATAAAATGGTTGCCCAGCACTGCTTTACTTTTCTTCTTCCTAAAATGAACTTGCACCTGAAAAGCCAGCTAACATTCCTGTATTTCACCTCAGCAGAGCATTCAAGAGCCTTAAGTTATTTTACTATTTCAGAATTTTTGTACCTTCTAAGTGTGTCTTAAACCAAAAGTCTACCAGGATACAAAAATTCAGAACTATCACTGTGAGCAAAATTAGCAATACTATTTTCCAAGAAGATATCAATTGTCACTTCTTTCCTTATCCAGGAATAAATGCAATAAGCTGATATTAACACTGTTCTTAAGAGACTGGGAAGCTTGAACAAAAACCTTTCTTGCTGAAAATGTGCCCACTTTAATCCTTTGTGTACAACAAATACTCCAAAATACATTTCTCTACTCCTCTTTTAGAAACACATAAATACCAACGCCTCAGACAGATAGGAGCTCACTCTAATCAGGATCCAAACCTTACAGAAGCTGTGCAGCCATGCTGACAAAGGGCTAAACACAAGCAATGTATCTTTCTCTCAACATATCTGGAAAATAATTTGTATCTATCCAAGGAATCATGGAAACACTAAAGTGACACCACCTGTTCCTTGTATAAAGTACCCTTCTCAGAAGTGTTTTCTGTGCTGTGCTGTTTGTGTTTACTATGTGAAGTAAAGAACTAATAGTAGCAGACTGCAAGTTTATCTGGTAGGCTCATATCACAGAATCTTAAGGGCTTGAAGGGACCTCAAAAGATCATCTAGCCCAACCCCCCTGCCAGAGCAGAGCCTCCTAGAGTAGGTCACACAGGAACTCAGCCTTTCTGAAAATACACTTAGTGGTTATGGAGAGCAAGGGACACCTATGCCTTCTCTGCAAAGCTTAAACAATAGTTTTATCTGGAGAAACATAGACAGGTTTTCACAAAAAAAAAAAAATAAAAGGACACAAAAACCAAAAAACCAATCAAAAAATCCCCAAAACGTAACAAACACCACAGAATCACAGAATCTTATGGGTTGGAAGGGGCCCCAAAAGATCATCTAGTCCAATCCCCCTGACAATGCAGGGCCACCTAGAGCAGACCACACAGGAACTCATCCAGCTGGGCTTCGAATGTCTCCAGAGAAGGAGATTCCATAACCCATCTGGGCAGTCTGTTCCAGTGCTCCATCTCCTGAACAGTGAAGAAGCTTTTCCTTGTGTTTCTTTGGAACTTGTTATGTTCCAGCTTACACCTTGTTGCCTCTTGTGCTACCGTTGGACATCAGTGAGAACAGCCTGGCTCCATCCTCCTGACACCCATCCTTTTACCTTCAGGTACAGATTCAGCCCATCTTGGATCAGAGGCAGGGTAGTCATCTATTAAGTCCATGCTGATCTGAGTCACTGCCCTATCCAGTTCAGCACCAGAATCCAGATCTGTGTTACTTGGAAAGAGCTCAACTACCATGCTTTGTGCATTGACTACATCTTTCCTGAAATAAAAGAAACAAATATGTGAAAGAAAAACAAAATACAGGATTATAGGAACAAGAACCACTCAATTAATAGAATTTTCTGATACACTTTTTTTGTTAAGTGCTTTAGATTATAAACATCAAGCACTGTTAGAGCTCCCTTTAGTTATGGATAAAAGATGTTCTGATTCTATGGATAAAAGGTATGGCCAGTTCTTTTAAAGCAAGCAGTCTGCACAATTTACAACACAAAAAATACAAGCCAGGAAGTATTTCAAGTCACTTTGTATTTTATGACTCGTATTCTTATTACTTAAGGTAAAAGATTCACTATATAGAGCTAAGTCTATAGAGCTAAGTCTGGATGTCTTTGGTAGCTAAGTCACCAAATTTACATTGCTTGCTTTAAAATCCTCTCAAGAGTACATGTAATCCCATACAGCCCAAGAGTATCATTACTAAGACAATCTCTTGCTCAGACGTCAGAGTGCCTTCAAGAATAATAAACAAAGCCTCAAAAACCAAGTGCAATTTTTACCTGCAGTATTGCAGAAATGCAGCTTTCAGTAATTTAGTCTTATCTTCTTGAGCTACGATTTCCAGCCTACTGGTTGTGTCAAAAGCAGGACTCTGAAAATGCAAAGTAAAAAATCCAGCTGAAAGACAAATATCAATCTTCATTATGAAATGAAAACAATTTTTCTAAGTAGCATCAATGTAGATTTAAAATAAAAATGCCACCTAGAAGCAGCTGTGTTTATTAAGCCAAACACATACAATCTGTCACAATTAAATTCACATAGTGGTATGTATTTTAAAGAAATTCACACAAACTGCAAAGGAACTTAGGACAATTTATATCATAAGAAGTTTGACTGATGAAAATTTTAAGTATTTTAACATATAAAAATCAACATTTTGGTCAGAATTTAAAAGGTATTCATGAGTACTATCACCCACAAAACTAAGAAAAGTGGAGACAAATCTAAGTAGATATCAGTTCAATGAAAAAAAAAAAAAATACAGTTCCATCTCAGCAACCACCACAAAGGTCTCCCACTAAAATACTATTTAATAATAATAATTTATTAGGTGATTTAATTGGGATAAGGACTGAAACTCATTCCTACCACACGGAAACGTTCTCTAATTTATATTGTGACAACCTCTCTGTTCTTTCCTTTCACTCCAGGGACATCTCCAGGATGTAAACATTTTAAACAAATAGTGTTTGACGTAAATAAGAACTTAATAGATGCACATTGCATAAAGTATCTATAGAACATACTTTAATATTTTGATAAGATTATATTAAAAAAAAAATTCAGTCTCTATGAAGTCCTTCTCAAAGCTTTTCACAGCATAAGAATGTCTCTCACGCACAAAGGAACAGACACAAATGACTGAAGAAATCATCCTGATCAAAAAGTGAGAACAAAGGCTGAGTTCTCTGCAGTAATGTTACATCTGGCCTAGTGAGAGATATGTGAAAAATACACAGACACATGTAAGAAAATAAAAATTTCATAGATAACTTCAAACCAAAGAAAACAAAAAAAGTTAGCCAAACTGGCAGATCTTGTAAAATTCCTTGAGTTTTGAAACTGCCTTAATTACAAGTGTTTGAGACTGTTTAAAAAAAAAAACAAACAAACCCAAACCTTCACAACTCAAACGAGCTAGGACTTCCACAGGGAAAATTCAAAACTGATGGAACAACATTTTATTTTTACCCTCATTTTTCAATCAGCCAAGCAAACAAGTGTTACCTCACTTCGTGGTCCAGCAACAGAATAGGACAGGGAATCCTCAAGGTCTTCAGGAAGCACAGAACTGTTTTCCCTGGACAAGATAGTGATAAGTCCATTTTTTTTGGTAAAGAAGATGGGGAGATTAGTACAGGAACCTGCTCCTAAAATGCTATCTCCTAAATGAGAGGAAGGGGACAAAGAAAAAAAAAAGCTCATAAATACGACTTTAAGAACAAAATATAACAGTTTCATAGACAATTACAACATTTTGTGGTGAACAATCAACAGTAATTCCCAATTGCATCTGACTTACAGAAATTGTGGATACTATTCGCTACTCAAGATGCAGATTTCCAGATACTACAAGTTTTTTGGGGTTTTTTTTAAGTTTAAAAATCAAGATTTAGGTGGCTCATTCCATGAAAAAAACCCCAACCCTTTCCTATACACCAAGAGTGGAGATCTCTTTGATTTTCATCCAAAATGCTGTAGAGTAAGCACTAACAATACTGGATGTCACGTAAGAACATTCTCCATAAACTCATTAGAAACTCACAACTGGGAAGAGATAATAAAAAGAAGTGCATATATCATTCTGCTCTCTGAGAAACCCAAATATTACAAAAACATTTAATCAGAAAGTAGAAAAAAAAAGTGAATTTCCCCCCTCACCCCATGTGTTACCTTGTATGCCAAATATGATTTTCTCCTGTGGTAAAGAAACTCTTCCAGTTCCAGTGGAACAAGCAAACACTTCATCTTCCTTATACAGGTAAGCAGCATGGCTAAAGTAATCTGGGACTACCAGACAGCACAGCACTTCCTCTTCTGACTGAAAGCATTACATATGAATAGTATCAAAATCTTAACCAAACATCTTGCATTTTAAAGGCTGATCTGAGTTACCTAAATTTGTTTTAAGTTTTAACAGGAAGACATGGATATAACTTGTACCTTAAAAAGCCAAACAAAACCACTTTTAATTTCCCTTAAAAATTTAGATCCAAGGTTTTTTTCTTCCATATATATTCGATTCTTGCTAACTTTACATGGAGGCATAAGTAAATAGATCAGTTATTCTACAGTTTTCACTCTTTCCTTCCATCTTAAGATTAAATTTTAATATGCCGTCACAGGCAGTGGAGAGAGGAGCAAGAGTAGAAGAAGCTGACCAAACAAAGTTAATGCCCAAGTTTATGCTTCCAGAAGAGAGAGCACAAACAAAGTACATTATAGACAACCAATTTGTCCTTCTCTTCCCTCAAGTCACCTGTCTAGCAAGGACCAAAATACAGGCCTCTTAATTCCTTGTCCTGTTACAAGATTCCCAACAGTCTGAAATCTGTGATTAATCAGTAATAAGCAGATGTTTAGACTTCTATTTTTGAGGCTCTTTTATCCTATACTTTAAAATGTAAAAAGCATAAACTTTACATAGTTACTATGAAGCATTAAAATGTAAAGGTGCTAGTATATCTTTTTCTTAACATACTATGAATATACACTTCCAAGAAGAACTTTAAGACATAGAACTTGGTCTTCCTTTAGACAAAAACCTAAAATTAATTTAATATGCTGAAATATTCTAAAACGTGGTGCTTTTTTAAATTCATGTTTCAGAGCATTCATTTGTATACCTGAAAAGTTGGATTATACTGTGTGACCTCCACAACAACATCATCAGACATCTGGAAGCCTTTATCTTCTACTGTTATCAGAGTGTAGTAGACAAGACATGGACGATCTCCAGGATGCCATGCTACAGCAAGTATCACCAGACCATCACTATGCAACAACAGATATCACAGGTAACAGGTATTTAAGTACAGTCACAAATAAGTATTTTTCAATATTGTTTGGTGGTCTTTTTTTAAAGAAAGGAGTACAGTATTTGTTCTTTCAAGTTGTTTTATTGACAGTATTGATACTGCAGTATGAAACTGAACCAAGCATTTGTGTTTTTACGTAATTAAATTAAATTAAATACAGGAGATACCGAATTCTCTGAGTTTGCTGCAACAAGTTACAATCGATTATTTGCTGACTTTATAATATCAACACAAAACAAATACCAAAATCTTTTAAAAATTACTCTAAAAATATAAGAGGAATTATTCTTAGGTGATAAATCTGTAATGCTAAAGAGATAATTCCTCTAGTGGAAGGTGTCCCTGCCCATGGCAGGGGAGGTGGAAATAGATGATCTTTAAGGTCCCTTCCAACCCAAACCATTCTGTGATTCTGTGACGACTGCATTAAGTATAGGATAACCTAGTTATCTACTATGGCATGTTTATTTTACCAACAGTGGCACTCAAATAAAGAACTGCAATTACTTACATAAAGTTTTTGCGAGAAAACATAACACATTTGTCTCATTAATGTAAGCCTTACCAGATGCAAGTGTACTTCCTTACCGATTCTGTTGCAAATCCATGTATTGTATATTTACTCCTCCTTTGATATCTTCGTAGTTACTTTCAGAACCCTAAAAAACAATGCATCTGACATAATTGTACATAACTAGGCTACCAATTACCAAAACCACCAACCCTTTCCAGGTGAGCTGGCTCCTACCCAAATTGCATCTGTAATATGTTCCTTCAGGATCCTGTTGATATCCCAGCTGAGAATATAACGTTCTGATGAATCGTCAATCTCCCATTTGTTTAGATTTGAACTTGTTAGCATGTAAAAGCTTGATCTCTCTTTATCCCAAAGAACGCTAGAAATCTGCATTTAAACAAGAAAAAGCTAAAAAGGTTAAAGCACAGCCTTAATATTTTGATACAACCATCTATACCACTCAGTCCACAAGAAAAATCACTTCTTTGGGCAATGTAGACAAGTTACATTACAAGATGAGAGTATACTGGTAATTTCCAAGAGAAGTCTACAGTACATCTATAGTAAGTATGTTTCTCATACTTTCTTCCAGCTTCTGTGGAGCTCACTGACAAAGCTCAACCCAATCACAACCCTTGGCAACCCTAAACCTGAAAGAAAAGTTACAGGTTGCTGTCAGTTTCTTCAAGTGATAATGAGGCTATTACTAGAAAAAGGAAAAGACTTTGAATCATTGCTTATTCCTCACGAAGTATTACCCCTTTGAAGTCTGCTTTTTTCAGATCTAAAGAGCAAGTCAGCACTCTCCTTTACCAAGCACACAGACTTACTTGATTTCTCTCTTTCTTTCAAATTTCAAAGTAATAACATAAATGAGTCTTACATCTTTTATTTGGTCATCATACATCCTTACAATCTTGCCTTTTCTTTTTCTCAAACATTAATGCTAGAAATTAAAGAGACAAATTAAAGCACATCACTGTAAGAATGTTTCCGAAGCTTACCACAGCATCATGACCAGGCGACAATATACCCAGAAGAGAAGAAACCTTTCTACCGATTCCAGAAAACATGCCCTGACTCTGTGGCAGGGCATGCTGATGAATCTTGCCAGAACTATCTGGTATCAATCGAACTAGCTGGCCTCTGGAAGATGATAAAATAAAGCTTCCTCCCTAAAGAAAAGAAAAAGCAGCTGCATTAAAAAAAATTTAAATCACACCGATGAAACTATTCTACTGTCAAAATTCTTTATGGCAGCTCATAAGGGTAGACACTAAACAAGAACAATACACACAGCATTCACAGTACTTGAGAGTTAACAAGAGCGAGCATTTATGAAATAAAAAGACAATTTAAGCAAGTTTTCCACATTACTCTGTATGCTTCATCAGTAAAGCCTACAGCTTTTACTTTAAACCACATTTTTGAAAAATATTATACGAAAATATATTTAATCAACCTGTACAGGCACTACTGCATGTAACATTCAAGTATTGAATTAAAAATTACATAACATTCCACTTGCACATGTGCATTTCAAACTTGGAAGTGTTATTAAGTGTGCTTACTTTGGTTGTTTTTTTTTAAAAATAGCATCCTATCCTACAGGACACTAATGTTCACAAACTGCACAACAAATCTTCCATCTGGTTATGGCAATGAAACAGGGGTAGGTGATTAAAAATTCAATAGTGCATTAGGGAATGTATAAAAGATACCACAATTCTTGTGTGAGGTCAGGAAAGAAAACAATATGCAGATACAAAGAAAGAAGTGGTTTTCTGATGGGGTTTATTGGTTGGTTGATGTTGGTTTTGATTTTTGGTGGGTTTTTTTTAAGAAATATTAAACATTAGCACTAAGATAAACATCTGACAAGTACTTATCATTGGCAGAAACTAATTTTCTTATCATTGCATGACATTTTTATCCATGAAACTCCATCTCAGTTTAACAATTGTATGTTGTTTAAATCCCATGTAATCCTAATGATGAAAAAACATTACATTTGCACTAATAAGAAAACTTCTGTGCAACATGCAAAATATACACCTAGGTCTATAGACCTAGGGAAGACCTCTCAGTGCATCTGTTGCTAATCCTAACAGGTGCATCTACATTAGCACTCTAATTAGTATCAAGAGTCTGTTTCTGAAGTGACCTGTGATGAGTCTCCAGACACCTCCTGCTAGGTCACATCACAGAGCAGTCTTAAATGTTGCAAATGTTGCAACGTCTTAAATTTTGCAACATGTATTGGGAGATTTTGGGCTGATAACGTGGAACATGCTTTTTTATTTTTAAATCAGGAATTAAAGCACTATTTGAATATAAATCATACTGTAGTGTACCTTTACTGCTGTTAGGAAACAGCACAGAGAGCCTCCAAAGTCTGTAAAAGTCTCCACATAGGAACCTTCATGCCCGACGTTAGGCCAGTAGCGCACAGAACCTTCACTGGTAGCGACCATTATTGCCAAGGACTTGAAGGGAGAAAATAATTAACAAAACGTGCAAAAGAATAGTAAAGACTGTGTGCAACAAACACACGAAAAAGCAGTAAACACATACAGATGCACACTGACAAACCTAGAACTGAACTGCAAATTGATTCTGTAACTTAGTACGTGTAGGAATGTTAAAGTCACATATTTTGCTAACAAGAATATTTTCTACTGGTTTTTGTTTCTGATAATTCAGGGTCTGCTACTGAAAGGCAAACAAAACTTATGGTTGCAAACCAACAAATAGCTTGTGGAGAATTGCAGATGCCAACAGTCATAAGCAACTACAAAAGACTTGAAATGCAGACTATAGTCTAAGAAAGAAGCTGTCATTGAGAGAAATACCAAATCACATGGTGACTCTTCTGTTCATAAATACGGAAGTCCACAGTGTGCCTACATTAGGGCTTCTCACTCAGGAAATCACTCAAATACCAAATGCACAGCATGCAGCAAGAGACTGCATTCAAGAGCCTGCGTTCAAATAGAGATTTAGACAGCAAGCATTGTACCTCATCTACTGGTTGTTAAAAAAAAAAAAATCACAGAACTGTAGCTGAGAGCTGTTTCTGAGAGCCCTGGAGTTTTCTAAATGACTTTTGACTAGATAGAGATCTTCACAAAGGAAAGCAGCTGGCTAATGCATACCACTGCAATTTAAGAACCACCACAGAACGCACTGTCCTTTGTGATTCCTGCCCATTATTTCATAATCTCCATTTTAGTGAAATATTTTCTACAACTAATATTTCTACTTCACTCCATAAAAATCACAGTATCGATGCATAGCTCACAACCTGAAGAAAGACTATTTAAAAAACAGAAAAATGTTTAGGTGAACTATTTTCTTTTAAACCTCCAACTAAGTCACAGAGCATTTAGAGTTTTATGAGCTAATCACAAAATACGAAGATTGCTTTTCAACAAGGGTAACACAGCAGAAGTCAAAAGAAAGATCCTACTACCTATTCTGTGCTGCTTCTTCCTTCCAAAGATAACTGATTATCCAGTTTTAGTAGAGCACCACACACACTAACTGAGAATTACACCCAAGCTGAAAACAAGAGCTTCTTTTCTTTGTGAATGGTAGTCACAGACACATTAACATACTTTCAGAAAACTTAACTGATCTTTAAACCTCACCCTCTAGCACAGTATGTTACAAAAAGGCACTTAGGAAAGTAATCAGTCAAGACAGATTAAATCATCTGTCCTCCCAGTGCCAGCCTCCATATAAAGATCAGCCTAGGGAAGGTGCTGGTGTTTGGTTCTCATCCATGTATACTCTGAACTAAACTACTGCTGAACTACTTTTTTCAGACAGAATGCATTTAAATAGCACTTGCTTAGGCTGAACATTTGATTGCCCTTGTGTCTGTTAACAGAATACTTCTTAGCTTACTATATTTCTCTGTTATGAAAGCACAATAAAAACTATTATTTAGTCTGACTCTATAACAGATGCACAGTGTAGGTTGAAAAGACTATCAGACTTTTTGTTTATTTCAATCATATTTATTGCAAACTATCAACCCTGACCTTTTGAACAGTCAGTACATCACAGAATCTGGAAGGGACCTCAAAAGATCATCTAAGTCCAACCCCCCTGCCAGAGCAGGAACTCTTCCAGGAAGGTTTTGAATGTCTCCAGAGAAGGAGACTCCACAACCCATCTGGGCAGCCTGTTCCAGTGCTCCCTCACCTGAACAGTGAAGACATTCTTCCTTGTATTTCTTTGGAACCTCTTGTGTTCCAGCTTGTTCCCACATTGCCCCTTGTCCTATCATTAGACATCATTCAGAATTGCCTGGCTCCATCCTCCTGATGCCCATCCTTTATGTATTTGTAAACATTAATGGCGTCACCCCTCAGTCTCCACCAAGCTCCCTCAGCCTTTCATCATAAGGGAGATGCTCCAACTCCATCATCTTTGTAGCCCTGTGCTGAACTCCAGCAGCTCCATGTTCTTCTTGAACTGAGGGGCCCAGAACTGGACACAATATTCCAGATGTGGTCTCATGATGGCAGAGTAGAGGGGGAGGAGAACTTCTTACGACCTACTGCCCACAGCCCTTCTAATACACCCCAGGATGCCATTGGCGTTCTTGGCCACGAGGGCACATTGCTGGCTCACGGTCATCCTGCTGCCTACCAGGACTCCCAGGTCCCTTTCCCCTACACTGCTCTCTAAGAGTTCATTCCCCAGCCTGTACTGGTACAAGTGCAGTTTTCAAATGAGTACTGATAAAACATAATTTATTCAGTTACTATAAAACTACTTTTAAGCAAGAAAATGTAAAAGTTGATCACCTGCAGAGAAGGTGCATCACCTGAGGAACTAAGACAAGATATAGCTGCTAAACTAGAACTCCACTGGAAGTCACTGGGTGGCAGCTGCAGTTCCTTGCACAGAGATAACTGTAAGAAAGAAAGAGATACCACAATAAATATCAGATTGCAAGAATTTACACCTCTGCCACAAAGTCTTCAGACTTTTTGACCCTAATAAAATTTAGACTACATTACTGAATTATTTCTTCCAGAGGAGCAATTAACTGACCGATGCAATATACAAACAATGCAGTAAAACCAAATTAAACCAGAAGCACTTGAGAAAGCTCACTAGGTACTAACAGAGTGGAAACATTTATCCTTCCCCTTCTCTCTGAAAGCTAAACCATTCCTTGATAAATCTTTACAAGTACCAGAAGGCATAAAACTGACACTCCACTGCAAGTGCACAATGTGTACAATTAACATCTGTTGCACTAATTGAAAGACCCTGTTTTTGTAACCACAGGGTTGTTCTGACCATACTTGCTAATCACTGAAATGATGCTGAACACAGCCCAAAGAGGAAAAGAAACCCATTCTTGACATATGAAATATTGATAAAATGTATGTTCAGCACAGTTGAAACTAACTCTTTTTTTTCCTGACAAGTTGAAAATCAGTCCCAGAATAACATAATTATTAAAATACAAAGAATTAACCTTAGTGTTAAGGTGACAAAAATTGAGAGGAATATAAAAATGTTAAGCTCCCTCAAAAGCTTTACGCTTTAGTTTCAGTTAGTGTGACTTCATACCAACCCCATTGCTTTTGGGAGAAATAAAATTCCAATTTATAAAGAAACTCTTGCTTTAACAAAACATATGGAACATAAAATACAGAGGTTTTTCCATCTTGATATTTCAGTTACCTTAGCTACTGAAGACTGCCCAATCTTCCAAATAATCAGCTTCTCTTTATGGACTAGCCAGGCCCATCCACTTTCATCCACTTGAACGCTCAGTTGGTCATCAGCTACAGAAAATGTGATTCTTTTAATGCATTCAGATTTTAAAAATACTGCAGAGTAACCTTAAAACCAATAAATTTTCATTTTCATATGAAAATAAGAAATGTATTTTCTATTAAATTCCATGTTGGAATTTCCATGTAGTTGATTAAGATACTGAATTTCTATGTGTAGTTGAAAAATCCATTAGACAAATGCTCAACTTTTGAGTGAAAAGCAAGACGATCCTAGAAGCTATTTCTACCAGCTTACAGCAGACTAATGTAGCTTTGCAAATTGCACAACCATGTTTGCTTCAAATCAAGGCACAAACATTTCGGATTCTACTATAAAGTCAGCATTTAAATGGCATCAACAACATGCTAACACTTCTCTCACCTGCCTACTTCCACGAGAAGCATAAGTTAAAATCAGTTCTTACCACATGCCTTCTTGAGGGCTTCCATAACCTTAACCGGCAGAGAGGATCCAAAAGCCCTAACATCATAGTTAATAGTGTCGCCTGCTGAGGGATGCTGGATGACTCTGGTAGGAGTTGCTCTTAAACAAAACAAAAAAAGTTATAGCTAGTTTTTTACTGTCTCTTCATCAGTTTCAGCATACTTTTACTTCATTAGTATATGTTTAGAATTAGATGTGACTAAATGAGTTTATGTAAAAGAAACATGCTCCCTCTGGAAGCACCACTGAAAAGCAGTAATTTGGTGGCCTGCTTATAAGTTGCTAGCAATTGCAAGTTGCTAGCTGTTCAAGTTCCTTTGAACATGAATTCCTCTGCCAGCAACAAAATCACTGTTCCAACTCCTCTACATTCTGTTTATAGAATAAAGCTATCCACAGGAGAGGCGCAGCATAAGTTCTTCCCAGAATGCTGAGGCTGTTTCCATCCTAGGTTCTGACACCGACGGGCAGTATGTGCTGTGCAAACCCTTTGAACACCCATAGCAGCTCGGGTCAGCTGAACGTGTTTTATTGTGGAGACTGCAGTTCTTATCTGTTTTGGTCATTATTTGTTTCACAATATAATTTACAAAAGCTGCTTTGCATCTTCCCCCACCTTCTCTCTCTGGAACCACATCGATCTGTCTTGTGTTTTGAAAATCATTAAGTAACTCTCTTTTGGAAGATACCATTCTCTTTTTATTTCTCCTTAAGTAAAATGATCTCACAGATCTTCCCAGTGTGAAATGCCAAAAACTGATGATACATAGTTAGAAGACAAGCCTGATACTTGGTTTGGAAAAACACAGTATTAAACAAACCTGAAGTAAAAGTTCCCCAAAACAGAAAACAGGCGTTCTTGTATATCTCAACAACAAATAGCTGCTCCTGAGAAAAGAAGTTCTGAATCCCTGAAACCGAACTGAGGCTCAGGTTAACTCTCAGTTTTGATTCGTACGGAAGAGAGAAGAGGGGAAGCTGGCAGAAGGGGTTGCAGGAAATGCCTTTATCTTTTTAAATACAGAGGTTTGTACTATTTTCATCTTTTTCCTATACCAGGGATACATCTGAGGAACCCTCAAATTCAAGTGGTAATAAGTGATATTTGTAACACTGAACATGTGGTACTGTGTACTTATAATTTTAATGTACAATACTGAACCTTAAAACTGTTCAACTATAAAGTGTTTCAGACAGACTTTGTTACCATGAGAATGGAGTATATCAAATATCCTATAAAGAATCCAAAAGCACCTGAGAAGCTGCAGACTAATAATGCCTTACTGTTCCTGTAGTAAATGAGTAAAATGAGTAAACATAGATTATTAAGTCTCATAGTTTTGGGGGTCTGCCTTTCATAAAGAAATGTCATGCCTAACAGTTCTATTGGAATTTTCTGAGTTGCTAAACACAGAATAAAAGACAAAACAGCAAACATCCCAACAACTTTATCTACAGCTTCTTGAGCACTAGGATGACCTAGCATACACATATCCCAAAAGGATATTGTAGCAAAACTGCTGAAAAGATATTTGAGAATCACCACAGATCTTACAACACATCCCAACAAAAAAGCAAATGGTAAAACTGCATTCGTGAAACAGCAATGTTGTAACCTACAACAGTCTGAGCATGGAAAAAAAATGAGGCAGGCTTTGCAAAAAGAAACACAGTATTTTATAAAGCTTTCTTGTACAGATTAGGGCTAGTAAGATGATCAGGAGACTGGAACATCTTTCTTATGAGGAAAGGCTGCAGGACCTGGGGCAGTTTAGCCTAGAGAAGGTTGAGGGGAGACCACATCGACACTTAGAAGTACCTAAAGGGTGGGTGTCAGAAGGATGGGGCAGCGTGTTTTTTCTGTTGTGTCCAGTGACAGGACAAGGGGTAATGGACATAAGCTGGAACACAAAAAGTTCCACTTAAACACAAGCAAAAACTTCTTTGGTGTTGAGGTGAGGGAGCCCTGGCACAGGCTGCCCAGGCAGGGTGTGAAGTCTCCTTCTCTGGAGGTTTCCAAACCCATCTGGACACGTTCCTGTGTGACCTGATGGAGGGGAACCTGCTTTGGCAGGAGATTGGACCGGGTGATCTCTAGAGGTCCCTTCCAACCCCTCCCATTCTGTGATAGCCGAAAGCAAGAGCTTTGAGCCACATTATCAGTCTCATTTAGAAGTATGCCTTAATATGCTTACTGAGGCACAGGACCAACGTAATTTAAATGCTTATATGTGAACAAACTACGCTTTTTCTCTTCCCTTTTACTCAGTAAGGTCAAGCGGTTTCATCAAACTAAAACCCTTCATTTCTGCATCTAGGTTTTGGTTGTGTTCGTGTGACTCTAGGAAGAGATTCGGATGGCAAGCACTTCAACACGTGGTCTTTTTTTTTTGCTACTCTGTTTTTACATGGGTAACCTAAACTTCCTCTTGGTTCTCTCAACCATTACTACTCCATCACCAAAAAAACAGCGAGCCTGCACAGATCCTCAGTGACAGCAGTAANGTGGGGGGGGGGGGGGGGGGGGGGGGGGGGCGTCGCCGGGCAGCTCCGTGGGCTCCGTCCCCCTGCCCCCAGCAGGGCGGAGAGCGGCGATCCCCGCCAGCTCCCACCGCAGCGCCCGCCTGGGGTGACCGCAGCTCTGGGCTCCCGGTTCGCTCCCCAAGAGGAAAGCCCGCGGCGGCCCGAGCCGGGCGGCACCCGCGAAGCCTCAGCCCCGCCTCGGAAGGCGCCGGGAGGGGCGGAGCCGAGGCGACGGCTCGGCGGGAAAAGGCCGGCAGGGACTCACCGGGCGGAGAGGGAGCAGCTTCTCCTCGCCGCTGGGGAGAACAGCACCGGCGAGCTGGCTGCCGCCGCCGCCACGCCCAGGTTCTTCCTGCCGCCGCCTGGGCGCGACAGCGGGCTAGGGGCCGCGCCGCAGAGGTTCCTGCGGGCAGACCCGCCGGGGGTCCGCGGGGAGGCGGGCGCCGACGGGAACATGGCTGCGGAGCGAGGAGCGGCGCCGGCCCTGCGCTCCCGCCGGGCGCCACCTGACTGCGTCAGCGCGGGGCGGGGCGGGGCGAGCGGGCGGCGGCGCAGCCCCTGCCGCGGGGGGGCGGAGGCCCCGCGCCGGCTGCGCCCTCGGGCGGCGGGAAACGGTTTCCCTCAGGAGCCCTCACGCACCGCTGTTGCGTTTCTGCCGCAGCTGCGCCAGGGCTCCGGCCGTGCCTCAGAACAGAGCTTTTTTTTGGGGGCAGAAGGAGAGCGCTGCAGGTCCGCTGGCACGGCGTGACCTTCGGACGATGGCTTGTTGGCCGTGGCCACCTCCCCAGCACAGGCAGCCTGAGGGTCCGCTGTCTGCGCTTGCCAGCTTCGGTAGCCGGCTGTGGGGCGTGGGCTGGCTCTCAAAAAGACGGGTCCCCGTTCTTGGATCTTCCTGAAGAAGGCCAGATGCACTTGGCCCTTTAGGATGCTCCCAGAGGGATTCGGAAGCCTGGATTTTTGTAATCAGTTTTCACTGAATGCACGTGGTTGCGATGCCAACTAACTTGAGCAGAGGAAGGTGTCCGGATGTGCTCCAAAACCTGCCATTGAAAGATCACTTGCAAACTGCTGTTTGCTACTTTTTAGAAGTGTGTGTCACTAAGGACAATGGCCTTAAATGTAAACCTGCCCCTGTCCCCAAATTTCTAATCTAAAAATACAGAAGAAAATTGATAAGGAGTAAACAATCAAGCATTCCGCTTTACCATCAGCTAAGGGCTGTAGGGGTTAACAATCATGCATTCCGCTTTACCATTAGCTAAGGGCTGTAAATTATGGCTTGTTTAGAATGTTTTCTTTTCTTCTTTGCTCCTGGCAAAGGCTCAAGGGCTTAGCAACCTGTCCTGCACAACGTATGTCTGATCAAGGTGGTCCTTGAATATCATGTCTTGTCCAGTGCTTGGGTGCTTGTTCTTTCCCAATTAATTAAAACTGGTTAGGACTAGTGTTGCAGGTGTGGAAGAATGCCAGTACTGCCAGCTCAGCAAAATCGACTGAGGGGTAAAAAGTGCAACCTGAGAAAGACTTGCAGCCTTCCTCCAAAAGACCCCTGCCCAGCTCTGATCTGACCCTCTGCGCAAGCGCTGAGGAGATAAGGACTAATTAACATACGAGGCGAGAGGGGGCAAGGACTAATTAACATATGAGGCGAGGGGAGGCGGGGAGAGGGTAATCTGCTTGTGGGATATTCATGATTTGGGGTTTATAAATATGAACATGTAACCCCTCGAGGCATGCACGTTTGATGGAAGGATCCCCCGTGCATCCGGCGCCGCAATAAAGAATATCTTGCTACTGAAGAAATTATCACCCTCAATCTTTGAATCAAAATATATTCCATGAAGACCTTGGTGTGACTTGTATCTATAGTAAATAACAATCATGCACTATAACTATTCAGTGGTACAGAATTAGATTTTAGTCTTAAAGGGGAGCTAATTTTTCTCACTGAAAGAATAAGCTGCATTGGTTTGTATAAAAAGGAGCTTTCAGAGGGTACCATTTACTTGAGGAAGAAGTTGAGTTGTATGTATATCGATGAAGCTAATTAGTTAAGATAAATAAAAATAAAATGTTCAAAATTTTCCATAATTTTCCAAATACGTTCTTTGACTAAAAAGAGAGCTTTTAAGATCTGTATGTGGGTCTAATATGACTGAACCTGAAACACAGGGGTGGTAAACTTGCAAGTGCTTCATCTGGCATTACTGAATTATGAGTCACCTGTCTGCTTCAGGGCTTTTAACTTCATGCTATCTCTTTTTGCTTTGATTTTAATGGGAAAACCAAAATATGAACATTTGGTGGAGCAGCACTATACTGTTACATTCACGTAGTATGCTTCTATATAGCCTTTTCTGTTATCCTCCATGCAGCAATGCTAAATCATCACATTACTGTTGTTTCATCAAGAAAAACAAACAAACCAAAGCAGAAAATGCTGACACAAACAGTGAAAAACAGAGTGAAATTAAAACTGCCATCCACATTTCCCAATATCCATGAATGGTGCCATTCAAATTATTTTTAAAACTGTAGGATTCCTTTCACATGTTGCTTCTAAAATATTTAAGATGATGCAGTATAAGCTGTGGGTTTGGGGTTTTTTTCTGCTAATTGAATCCTACATACACTTTGCTACACTTCCTCAGAATTAATTATTTGGGTGCCCTTTGCCACTTCAGCCATGCGTTAAGAGCTCCATCTTCAGGAGAGAGAGGATACATCTCAACTTTTAATTTTCGACATAGTTTCTGCTGATGATGAGTTTCTGCAGTTGAGAGACCTAACCAGTTATTGAACTGGGAATCTGTGGTGTTTTTCATGTAAAAAGGTGAATGTCCAGCAGGCAGTTTTGATGACACTGATTTGGTGGGGGCTTGACCTGGGAGAGTGGAAACGGTGGACTTGAGTTAGAGCTTATTGGATTGAAAAAGTGTATAAAATCCTGTTTGGGTAGACTAGCCAGAAACAGCTGCCTACCTATTTAGAAAGCAAATTAGTTTAATAGGATAGCAGCAAACTGCACTGCCTGCAGAGCAAACAAAATCTTCACCAGTTGGTTAACTGAACATGCTTTACGGGACTATGCAAGTTTTTAAACAAAGATATAAAAGATTAGTACCATTTTCTTCTTTATAAGATAAGAAATGGCATCTCATCAGAGTTCTCCACTAGGTCAAATTATTAATCTACTGGATTGTTGCATCATGAGTTTAAAAGACCTTTAAGCAACAGGAAATCTCATTCGAGACAGCTGAAAATGTTGAGCAGCAGAAATACGGAGATAGAATTGGTGGAGATCACAAAGGCAAGGTATTCTATTATTCCTCTAACTGGAACCCACTCCCTTTTCAAAGCCTGAAGTATTGGCAGAAAAGAAGCTCTATGAGAAGATTAAAGCAAAAAGTTGCTGTAACTATTTGAAACCTGAAAGAACGTTAGCTCTTTCAGAGATGCTAATCATTCACTGCAATTATGATCTTGTGACTTGTACTCTATTTAAGCATGAAATAGTTTAATAAGTAGTTGAAGTAATACAGTTACTCAAGACACTTTGTTTACAGTGTCTTATTTCTCTCACGAAAACTGTCAAGAACCAACACATGCATTAGGAACACAATAAAGAGATAAAGTGTACATCAAGTGCTAACCTTCTGTTAAGTCTCCAAATATTCAACCCTAACTAATATTTTTCTATTGTATCTAGTAACAGGTCAAGGGGTAATGAGATGAAGCTGGAACACAAAAAGTTCCATTTAAATATAAGAAAAAACTATTTCACTGTTGAGGTGAGGGAGCCCTGGCACAGGCTGCTCAGGGAGAGTGTGGAGTCTCCTTCCTTGGAGGTCTTCAAGACCCATCTGGACACGTTCCTATGTGACCTGATCTAGGTGAACCTGCTTCTGCAGGGGGGTTGGACTAGATGATCTCTAAAGGTCTCTTCCAACCCTACCATTCTATGATTCTATGATAATATACTCAATCTGGCATGGCAGTTTCAAAAGCAGTTAAGTATAGCATTTAAGACCCAAAAGTAATGACTGAATGGCAAAAGGAAGGAAATAGTTGTGGCCTCTGAGAAAGTATTAACAAGAGACTTCAAAATTATGCCCATGGGTATCAACTAAAACAAGCAACTAGTGCTAAAACTAGTACACTATTATATTACATATTTGATACAGATGTGTGCATGTAAAATTAATTACATTTATTTTTTAATGTCTGGGAAGTCACCTTTATTACTTTTCTACACAGAGATGATATGTTTAGGCCAATGTTGATCCTTAGTGTGTGTGGTGTGAAAGAGAGATGGTCTTATATAAATTTCTACAGCAGGGCTACAAAGCCACTGTGAAACATCTACCAGTTCTGGGCAAGGTCTGTCTTTTCCTTCAGGAAATCTTGTGTTGGTTTAATTTGACTTAAGTTGTATTTACCTGCGATGAAAAGCATTTCTGAGTACCTTTTAGCTGTTGGAAGGCACCAGAACAGCACAGCTGCATTTTGAGCTGTTAATTTCATCCCTCGTGGAACTAATCTTCCTACTAGCAGTAGCTTGAACAAAACATAGCAGATATACAGTATAACTAAAACCTGAGGGGGGCCATGATGGAAAAACATGGTCAGTGAGTAAGTTTGGGTTGTACTTCTTTCTGATGCACAGTCAGATACTGTCACATTAAGTCTTTTCTGCAATGTAGGGCCCCTTTGTCTCCTATGGACCACATTGCACAAGGCAGCAGCATGAAATACTGGTCCTTGGCAAAAGCTGCCTATCAGGATTGTTAGAGATGCACCAACCATTTCCATCTTAGACAGGAAAGTCTTCAGTGCTTGTTACAAACAGAATGCAATACTTTATCTCTCTCTCACACACACCTTTTTCCTCATTAAGCTGCTTGGGCTCCTACAGTTCAAAAATGCAACCATGCCCAGTGTGGACTAGCACTGCTGTGGGGGTGCACAGCATGGCATTGGCCCACATCACATACACTGCAGATGTGTAAATCACTAAGAAACTTTGTTTTCTCACCTCGCTGAGGTCTGTGTTTTGTTCCAAGGAGTATTTTATGTGGTTCTAACCCAAATGAAGTCTGTTATCCACTGCACCTGTTATGACATTCATCCTTCTGTGGAGTAGACCTTTTCTGTAGCTTTGCACACTTATCTGTAGCCTGCAGCCCTGCCAGAAGAAAACTCGTGGACAAGAGACATGAAACATTAATTCGGTTTGGTTGCAAGTAATTCGTGTGAACTAGAAAAACACATCCATAAAGGGGTGCGTTGCCTCTCACGTAACAAGAGATTACATGGGCAAAGATTAAAGCTCAAGCTCCTCTAAATACATTAAAAAGGATACTTCACTGTTTCTAGTAAAACTATATCAGAATATAAAATTACATCTGAATGTGATTTTATTTTCATTCCTTTGCACAGGGATCTCTTTAGTGTTTTCACTAGGCTCCACAAAGTGCTGTTAATGGCATCTTAGATAAACATTTTAAGCTTTGCCAGCCCTTGGTCTCTCCCCTATTACCAGTGAATTTTTTCTAGTGTAGATGAGTTTTAATGTGACCTGGAAAGTTTCTAGCTTTTTAAAATTACCTTGTAGGGTTTTGCGTCTTCAGAAAATTTGGAGAGATTCAATTGGAAGGGATTCTTAAATCAGAAATATGAAGCCTGCTTTTTACTGCCAAATGTACCTCCTGCAGTTATTCAAACTGATGTCAAGCTATTACTTTACTAGTTGTCCCTCATAAGTTAGTTAAGCTAACCTGGGATTTCTATGAATGAATTTTTAAGTAACAATAAAAAACTTACATGTGCCTTAAAAAAGGCCAGATTCTTACATATATAAGAGTGTAATCCTTTGGACATCATCTTAGAGAGGAAGTGAAACAGGGAAAAATCGAGAAAGGAAGAAAATGCATGCAAATTTTAGATTTTCTCAGTATACTAACATACTTCTTTTGTCCTTATCTAAAGTTAAGTTTTTTGTTTACTTGTGCTTTTTTTGTTGAGGTTTAGGTTTTTTTGATTGTTTAAAGAACTTTCCTCCAGCTCACGCTTCCATACTCTCTAAAATGCATTTGCATATGTAATTCTCTACCGTAACTGTAGGTGGCGATCATAATCAACGTCCACATTTCAGAACAAACGGTAACCGAAAGCATATTGCTGTCGAAGTCAGACCAAACTTTCACAACTTCATTAGTACCACAGAATTCGAATTCCAGCATTTCAAGTCTACTGACAAGCCCAGAAAGCAAAGTTCCTTGAAAAGGGAAGAGACATTGATATGAAAATTGTAAGATTGTCATTTTATTACCCTTAAAATATTGAGCTTACTTCAGAATGCAGCACGTCATCATACAGAGCATTACAGCAAACAGGACTCTAAATGGTCTCAATGTAACACAAAGCAGAAAAATCTATACACTGAAATGATCTCAATGTGGTAGACGTTAAAAAGTCGCAATAATTATTAAAAAGCTTTCAATAAAAAGTTGAAACGTCTATTGAAAGAATAGTTTGTACATTTTGGAAAAATAGAACATCTACTTTACATAACTGAAACATAAGTTATATACTTTGTTGTTTGTAAGCTTTCATTATTCATACATTTTCTTTTAATACATCCTTCTCTCGTAAATCTAATGCAAAATTATCACTGTTCTGAATAAAAGCTTGTTTCTGCATGAGCTTCCTGAAAAGTCCATTTGGATTTGCAAGTAGTTCCTCATGTTTTCCACATTCAAGAATTTTGCCCTGGCCAAGGACTGCAACAAAATCAGCATTCTGAATAGTGGAGAGACGATGAGCAATAATTAGGACCGTCCTCCCTTCCATCAGCCGGTCCAGAGCTTCTTGCACTAGATACTCATTTTCAGCATCCAAAGCACTAGCAAGAAATGGGAAGTGGAGAGGGAAAAGAAGGAGGACATTTGTAAAGACAGGTTAGTTTTATATATATGAGGCTTATTTTGCTAAAAGTGCAAGCCCTTGCTGTTGCTGCTGAAGATGAACCAATGCAACGGCAGAAAGGCTTCGTCAATATGCTTAGTGCACATATCCAAGTCAGATGCATTACATGTTCACATACACAAAAATACACACAGAGAAATAACACTAAATTAATTCAGTGAAAAAAAAAGGTTATAAGATGATTATACTGCATCTCTCTTTTACACCAAGATCTTCATTTAAACTAAAGATACAAAAAAGCATTAAGTAGACATTTCAACATCAAGTTACATATTACAAATTTAACACCCTTAAAAATTACAACACAGTGTACCAGCTAGCATTTCCTCTTTGCATAAACAGCCTTTATCACAGATCTCCTAACCAATTCACACATTCTCTGTGGGTAGAGAAAAAGAAGTGGCTAGATAATTTATGCAAGGGCATGCAGAAAAAGAAAAGAGCGAGAACACCTCCCAAATCTGAGTTTTACAGATAGATCACTTCTAAGTTTCTATTTATTTTCCTTCTTACCTTGTTGCTTCATCTAACAGAAGAATTTTAGGATTCTGAAGAAGAAAGTAAAATTGGTTATAATATCAATTAGACGAGATCTGAATAGTCTTATCAATTGAGAACAGGATTCACTATCAGAACTGAAGTGTTGCTCAAAGCGTTATGAAATGCTGAGGGCAGAACAGAAACAAAACTTTTCCATCTTCAAATTTTCTGAAGTAACATAACACTATGACCTGATAACTATTTCAAATATTCAGACTAAACGTGGAAGATGATTTTTAAGGCATACTTGACAGCAATGCGGTCAAAAGTTCACTCTATTTTCTGCTCTTACATGGACCTTACATAGAGGCTTAGCAACCCTCTACTTGCAGTCAGGCTGATATATGTGGCTGTCTAGTAGCAAAAAAATAACAAAAAACCCCGACCAACAAGCAGAATTTCACCCACATATTAAATCCATAGTACTTAAGAGCTAACATTTAAGAACTCTTCCCAATTAAATAACTAAAAAAACAAAAAAATAAGATCATCAACAGTCAAATCCCCCCAAGAAGCTTCTTCTGAATTACAGTATGTAACCCAAACTTCCTTGAGAAAGTTGAGAGTAAAAGCCTTGCAATTTATGAGGAAGAGAAAGGACTCCACTGCACTCCAATCTCATACATATCAACTACTCTTTATTTTTTTACAACGTTCCCTGCCCCTCAGTAAAATCTCTACTCCCATGAACTGTACTTGACACTAAATGCCATCAGCTTTTCACCATTTTTGGCCAAAGAGCCGGCATAATGAAAACTTCCCAGTAACCTAGCAGAACTGGCCATTAAACCATGTGGCTTTAAGGTGAATGTAGAATGGGCTCAGAAAGGGTCAGAACTTCCAGCTGAGCAAACTGCCTGCCTGTGAGTCTCTGTGGCTGTTCCTGAACCAAATTCCCTGTCCTGATCCTCAGAAGCCTCCTCAAATTTCTGAAGTACAGAGCCTGCCCTAAAGCGAGACCTGTGACAACCTTTGAGGGGAAAAAATGACACAACATTGCGCCTGAAATAGTATCAGACCATCTCCCCTCAAAGCCAAGTCAAGGCATTGATGGCACTACATCTAAGCTGCAACCCAGAAAATCAGCCATGAATGAAAGATATTGGAACACAGAGAAAGAGGTGTCATATGCGAGTTTACATCGTCCTTCATCCTTAACCTGGTCTTATTAAAGTGAGTCATTTTACAATGATCTACTCTCTCTTTTGGCAAGAACTATCAAAAACTTGACTGCAAGATAGGAAGGAGCACTTACATAAGTAAATTGTCCTTAAACCACTCAGCTTTTTAAAACATCTTCATTAATATAAAAGATGTAATTTTCTTTTAAAAATATTGTCTCACCTCTCCCATTTAAAGGCCTAATGTTTTTTAATCATCTCCACAAAGTAGTTAAATAGCCACTTGTGTGGTGGCTTACCTTGAGCAGAGCTCGAGCAATTGCAATTCGTTGCTTCTGTCCACCTGGGGGAAACAGCTCGGTAAATTGAAATAGTCAAACAGGTGTGAAATAATTTTAACTGAATTCCTGGGCTGAGCAGAATCAGACACAAATACCTTAGAGGGGGAATGGAGACAAAGGAGGGATTTTTAAAATACTTACGGCAGGCTATGACTTGGAGAAGAAACTGGTAACAACATACAACAGAATTTTTACTTCATATTATTTTAAAAATCTGATGCTATGATGACGTACCTGAAAGCAAAATGCCCTTTTCTCCCACAACGGTGTCAAATCCTTTTGGAAAATCTCTGATAAAACTAGCAGCATTAGCTATTTCAGCAACTTTCTCAATCTCCTCTGCAGTCACAGTAGAAGGATCCTCTGCACCGTAGGCAATATTTTCAGCAATAGAACAGGAGAAGAGAATTGGTTCCTGATAAATTCAAGAACATGATTAATATGGTAGATCTGTATTACAGGCATGTATCATCTATGTCTCAACATAAAACCCACTTTCAAGACCCAACATTAATTTCTTTTATATTTATAGAAAATAATATGTAAGTTAGAGTTAATCGAATTAAAACCAAACAATGAAAAACACCTCTGCCAAACCAAAATGGGCAGTGAAAAACAAGTTGCTTTTCTAACTCACAAAACATAATGCTCAATTCCTAATATTCGAGGAATAGTGCTGAAAGAGCTGTTCATTCAAAGATCAGAAAACTTCCCTTTGTAATTTACTATCATGATTTGCAACAACGATGCTTAATTTCTACCTGAATTCATGGCTTTTTTGTTCTCCCTTTAGTTTATATTACAGAGAAAGAGGACTGGCAGACAGGAAATGGGAAAATGTCTAAAACATGGTAAGGCTGATCTGTTTATAAAATAAGGAGACACGTGCTACAGTGTGAGTATCGGTATAAATCTCTTACTGGTAACTCCAGTGGAATACATATACTCAAAACCAAAAATCCTAATGTGCCCACAGGAAAATGATTTTTGCACAAATGCTTTCAGTGGCATTATTACATAAAGCAGATGGCTTGAAATACAATCTATACCAAATTATCCTTATGCTTTTTAACAGAACATCAACCTAACAGTTAATGCACTGTGAAGCACCTAGGGAGAAGAAGGAAG
The DNA here is from genome assembly GCA_013401255.1 of Urocolius indicus. NCBI lineage: Eukaryota > Metazoa > Chordata > Aves > Coliiformes > Coliidae > Urocolius > Urocolius indicus. The sequence goes on along the minus strand of WBNH01007862.1, from coordinate 423,130 downwards.
GAGCAAACATGTCTTAATTGGTCAAATACAAGAGATCATCAAACATATCTCTGTACTTCCAAAGTTCAGGGGCTGCTAGGGACAAGGCACTACAAGAGTAAGTGCCAACAGTGCTGTATTGTCATGCTTTCCTAATTAAATCATGTTTGCCTGCAAACAACAGAGAGCACAAAAGGTCAGTTTTCAAATGATTGCATAAATATGATTGTGTAACCTCCATTAATAAAAAATGTTATTAAATATGAAGCTTTGTGTTACTTTTTTTCAACAAATCATTGCATAGTCTTACCTACACAATTCAGTCTCCACAGGCACACTTTTCTTCTACGCTAACTTCTATGATTATGTAAAAACAGACTAAAGAATAATAAGACTAGCTCTCAATATTTGTTTTTAGAACAAGTATCTCACCAGTTTTGGTGAGATGGAAGGATTTCATTGAGAAATAAGATTGCATAGTTTCAAAAAGAAGAAAAGTGATCACACAATATTATTTTGTTCCTTTTTTTTTTTCCTCTTCCTTACCTGACTCACTGTTCCAATCTTTGTCCTGAACCACAGTGGATTTAACTGACGGATATCAAAGCCATCAACAGTGATAGTACCTTAAATTAAGAAACAGTAAAATCAAGGGTGTTTGACAAATACTGAAAAGAGGCAGAAAGAAAAATTGAGGACAATGACCCCTGGGGAATCACATCTGGTGGATTGGGAATGCAAAGCTGTGGCAGACATCACAATGAGGTAACATCCCAGAGCGAAGTATGGTGCATCAATGGAACAGTCACATCAGGACCTCAGGCACGGGAACCCCGACTGTTTCTAGGGTGTATCTGAGATGCAAAGCATCAACTATCATGAATATAAGAGCAATTCACAAAACGTACCTGAGATAGGATCATATAGCCTCAGCAGAAGGGATACAATAGTTGATTTCCCTGTACCACTTGGGCCAACCAGAGCCATAACAGAGCCAGCTGGAATGGAAAGGCTAAAATCCTTGAAAATTGATGTTTCTGGACGTGTTGGATATGCAAACTCAACGTCCTTGAATTCCAAAGCACCTCTGAAAGTGTCTTTGCCTAATGTGATTCCCTCTGTGTAACAAAGAATAAACCACAGAAATGTGAAAAGAAACACCATCAGCTCAGTCCTCCTAGAACTTGCTTTACAGACACCCAACAGAAATATCTATTTCCACATTAAATCTAGGGATGGCTGCAAGCCACAATTCAGGACTGCAGGGGTTATCTTTCAGCCATGACTGAATCAGCGTGGTTCCTGAATGCCATTTCAGGTTGCTCAACAGCAGTGAACCTGTAGGCTACCTACAGCAAGAGGGAGAGTTGCTAATACCTAACAATGCTCACTTCTAGTACAATTATCTCAATTTTACACATATTATAAACAATGTAACTTTTGTTAATTAGAAGCAATGAAATAAAATGCAATGGTTGAAGGCCAAAGTCTCATTGCCATAGAACTAATGCAAAAAGAAAAGCACTGCAAGTCACTTACTGCCCTTTCATTGAGCCACAAAAGTCACCTGAAACACTCTCCCTTTTGTATAAGAGCATATTTCTTAAGGTATATATTTTTTTAAGTGAAGGTAGTCAAAGACCAATCAGAAGCATAACTCTTAGGCAACCGTTCACTGAAACTAAAATTTCAGTTTGTGAAATAACCTAATAAACCATTGTGAATGAACACAATCTTTTGATTTAAACAATTATCTTAAGAGAGTATCGGTACTAGGAAAAGCCTATAAATAGGTAAGACAAACAAACACAATGTCTTCATTTTGTATGGACATATCAATACAAAACAAACTAATTGGACAATGGTGCTGCATTCCCAAAGGACAGTCTCACTGACCAAGTTCCTACCAGTTTTGTGAGAAACAAGTAGTGTTTGTTCATGCAACTCAAAACCCTTAATTCTTTTCAGATGCAGTACACAAGTGACCCTCAACTAGCCACAGCACATGGTAGCATATGCCCATGTTTGGTTAAACAGTAACTGTGGACAGGAAACACAGACATCCATCAATATCAATCAATATTTCACTAATCCTGCTGTTCCTAGAGCAAACAATTTATTTTATTTTCCTTTTTCCCAGACACCCTCCTCTTCTCCAGGGTTTCTTTTTAATGGCAGTAGCATAGAAAGGGCAAAGGTAAGAGCATACAATTTCAGACTCCTCCCTTGACTTTAATCCACTGACATAACATTGTAATCTCTTTGTTAGACAAAAACACAGTGGTCCCTCAATCTCCCTTTGCGAAAATAAATTTATTTGTTAAATATTGTGCTAGCAGCATAATCCTTACTATTACCAAAATAACAAGTAATTGCTTATCTTTATTGTCAGTTCCAGTTACTGCACAGTCTATTCCATAGCCTAAAAAACTGAAATCTACTCCAATACAGGAAGTCTGAGACCACAAGTCCTTCCTCTATATAGTACTGTAAAAATATCTAAAAGCTATATACAGGATTGTGCTTGTTTCTTGTTTGAATTCTAGATACAGGAGAAAAGATGTTAGATTGTTCCTGATTTATTTGTTGTTATCAACAACAGCTGGAGTTTGGTGAAAATAAAACCTAAGCAGCCAAATAAGTAGAAGTTTCAGGTGGGTTTGGAGAGGAGAGAAATAGTCTCTTGGCTTTATTGTCTGATGAGTCATAAATCAACTATAAGTGGATTTTGAGACAACGGCTTATGTCCTTTCCTATGTATTTAGTTTATACTGAAAGGAAACTTAAAAGAAGCTTTCAGTAAGCCTATGACACTTGGATGTCTGAAACTTTATTTGATGTATGTTCCATCTATAAAGATTGTTTTCTGGATATCACCGTTGGTGTGATTAAACAATTTGATACCTGCAGTGGGAAAGACAACTTCTGCCCCAATACTACTCCTTACTCTGCACTGGTACCACTATAGACATGAAGACTACTGAAATAATCCAGGTTTAAAAAAAAATTCCTGTCCAAATAATGAAATCAACAGCTGCACTAGGTCCATGAAGGGCACAGCAAACTGCAGAGTGGCACTGGATATCATGGCAGGAAGTTTAAGCCAGCTTCATTGCTAGACAAGAATGTGCAGCTATTTCTTAATCAGCCAGTGGTTACCTTTTGGACAGATGCTGCTACTCTTGAGTCTGTCTCCATCCATTGGAGACAATATTAATTTACTTAGTAAAGTCTATGCACCTTGAAAAGCATCCTACAGACAGGCTTGCAGCTGTGAAGAGAAATGAGATAAAGACCTCATTGTGACTTGGTGTCCATCAGATCAAGAACTTCAGCAGTTCTAGCATAGGGAGATAGCAGAACAGAAATTTGAAGCTCAGCATTTCCAAGGAAACCCTCTGCAGTAACCAACTCAAAAGATAAAATTCCATTCTTTCTGCTGCAGCAAAGAAAGCTAACAGGATGCTGGGTTGCATCAACAAGGTCATCACCAGCAGAGATAAAGAAGTCGTTATCTCACTCTATTCAGTGCTTGCCAGATCACACTTGGAATAGTATGTTCAGTTTTGGTCCCTGCCACGCCAAAAAGGTGTGGACAAGCTGGAAAGGGTCCAGAGAAGCGCCACAAAGGTGATCAAAAGACTAAGAAGCCTGCCATGTGGGAGAAGGCTGACAGAACTGGGTTCATTCACCCTTGAGAAAAGGCTTAGGGGAGACCTTATCACCGTGTTCCTGTATTTAAAGAGTGGCTACAAAGAAGATGGAGACTCTCATTTTACAAAGAGTCACATGGAGAAGAGGAGGGCTAATGGGTACAAGTTACTCCTTTGGAGATTCTGAATGGACACAGAAGAGAAGTTTTCACAATGAGAACAACCAGCCAGTAGAATAATCTTCCCAGGGAAGTGGTGGGTTACCCAACATTAGACATGTTTAAGATCTGTCTGGAAAGGGTGCTGGGCCATCTTGTCTATACTGTGCTTTGGCAAGGTGGTTGAATCAGATAATCCTTGAGATCCCTTCCAACCTGGTATTCTATGATTCCCTAAAGCCAGAGCTCACCCCAAAAATCTGTTAGGTCTCTTGGATGTTTGTTTGTGACTCTTCCTCTTAGGGGAGCCATTACAAAAGTTTCCAAATTAGGCTACCTAAAACTCAAAAACTAGTGTTGACAGCTCACGGGGACTCTGCTATATTGCATTTCTTAACAACATACAGAGCTGATGAACACTCCTGTATGACTTTTGCTTATCAGGATCCAGCTGATTAAATAAACCAGCAACTCATACAGAAAGTATCTTCTACAGGCAGCTCACTGAACTACTTTGATGGATACAGGCAAATGTCTTTTATACAAAATATACTCAGCACATGCCCTCAGGAAGGCATTGTCCAGCTTCTGAAAATAAAGCTGTACATAAGGTGTTGCTAGCAATGTATTTTTATTTACTATATTGAAACATTAGTAAATATTATTCTATTGAGCTAGTTATTAAATATTATCTTAGTGCTGATTAACATTTTAATATTTGTTTAACTGTTTCTATGGCAGAAGAGCTAAAGAGTTCAGATTGGCACGTGCTGCTGTCCATAGCTGCAAGTTAGGTTTCAAATCGACGTCTTACTAAGAAACTGTTTTCACTAGATCAGTATGAACCACTGAAACTCAAGATACTCTTAATGAAAAGCATCTATTTTCAAAAGCATCTCTTTTCAGACTGCAAATTTCTTAGCCATTAGAGATAAGCACGGTAAACCTTTTAGTGGAAATATGAAATACAGACATCTCAGAGCTCGCCCCTCCCCTCCTCTTTCTTCCTTCCACTCTTCACTCTAAAGTGGCGATGACATTGAAGAAATATTCCAAGAAGCTAGAAATGAGCACATCTTCAGCGTATAACATTCAAAGTAATATATTTAAGAGCACATTCTGAATTAATAACAAAAGAACGTAACAATTTTTCAGCTTCTAAAATCTGTGATTAAAGGAAATTTTCATAACCAATTTCATAGTTCGGAAAAAACAGAAGAATTACAACTCTATCTAGTTTCTTTCAAAACAATGTAAGTCAGTACTACCTTTAAACATTATAAATATCCTTCTGAACCACTAGTGACCAAAAAGAGAAAAATCAACCTATCAACAGCAATAAAACAAGGACCTACCATTAAATGGAAGTTGTGGCTTCCTTTCAATAAGTTCCCAGAGACGTCCACCAGCACCTAATCCTTTCATTAGCTCAGAATAAAAGGAACTTAGGCCTAAACAAGAAGCAGAACAGTATTATGCATATATTGAATCAACATAGAAGACGAAATCTGCATTATTCTTTTCATCAACAGCACTGAAGCATCACAGGTGTAGGGGATCTTTTACTCCAACATACTATCAAATATGTTGATTTAAATCCTATCTAGTCTCACTTGAGAACTACCAGTAACACTTGTTCACCATTTTTCTTCATATCTGTAAAACAAATCTTTCTGAAGAAGAAAGAAGAAAACTTTGATACACTTAAGTTTGCATATACTGAAAAACAAAGAAATCTCTTTCATTCTTCTGTCAGGAAGAACAGTATCCAGCTTTAGAGAAATTGCCTTGCATACAATCAGATATATTTTCAAAATCATTCAGTAGAACAGAGCACACTGAATGCCTTTGTCAGATAGGGTTATTACTACAGGGGAGCCGGATGAATCAGCCACAGGGAAGGGAGGGCACCACATCTATGGCTGAACGGACACATGCGAAGCTAAGTGAAGAACAGACAATGTAAAGAAATACGTCTCCAAAGTTAGCATGCTTCAAACAGCTGAAATGAACACTGAAACTCACCTGGAACCAAAAATGCAGACAGACATAAATATAAAATGTCTTAGTTCCTATTTTTTTTTTTTGTGCCTTTCGAAATAGCGTAACCCATTGCAAAATCTCTGATTTCCAACAGAATAAACATACACGATAAACCACTTCCTCCTTAAAATATGTATTGTGTTGAGTGATCTTAGGAGGGCAGTAAATCCAAGGTATATTAAAATTCGTTGCAGAGCAGCAAGCCCACCACAAGATCACGAGTCTGTAAGTGTAGACAGAGCATTTCATCATGCTGCTGCTGAGGACTATGTGAAAGCTTGCAACACAAGCCATGGTGAGAAGATGTCTACTTGGAAAAAGAGAGACAAAGCATCTACATCGTGGAACAGAGCAGAGGGGAGAAGGCATGAGCCTCACAGAGTGCCTTGAAAACAAGACACTGAGGTCTGCAAATTCACAGCCATCCATTTAACATGTATTATATAATATGGACAGCAAATACAAATTAGAAAATGTTTTAGCTTTTGTAGCCTGTGTTCTGTGATTGGTAGAAAGCACAGGAAACTTACAGCAAAAAGAGAAGGTTCAAATTATGCAGTGAACTCACAGTTCACTGCATGAATTCCTGTGCATACTGATGATTACGTATACCGAGCAGGCTGAGCACTTTGAAGATTTATATGCCTTGTAGGTATCAAGGAAGGCAGACCTCTTCTGGCAAGTCACCTTTACTTCAGACTCCCCATGAGAATAAGCTCTGTGCAGAACAATATTCTTCAATAATCTTAAAGTGGAATTTTAAAAGATACTTTTACAGCAAATAAAAGTAGATTCACTTTTTTTTCAGTGCTTCTAAACTTATTTTTCATTTATTTAACATTAATTTGTCCCATGTTTTCAAAGTGACAGGTATCTGTTGATCAAACTTGGGATAATTTAAGCAGAGAAGAAAGGGTTTTGCAAGTTGGAATGGGTTCCACTGGAATTTTGGTATTCAGAGACAGAGGTTTTGTGAATTTTGCCCTCAGGCACATGTTTGTGCTTCCCACGATATGAAGCTCAGCCTTGCAAAAGTACACACAAGCTATATTGCCCTGATGATCTATCAGAAGTAACAGACTCATTTTGAAGAAGAACCTTTCAATCAGTTGTCAGACTTCAAAGTCCCTTATCTTCATTTTTGCCTGTATGCAGTAGTGAAGCTTCCTCTGTCAAAAAGATGAACAGTTTGTTTCTGGGCCAGCAGATTAGAGTCCAAGCTTCGAAGAGGAGTCAGTCAGCAGAAGTGTAGTACTCTGCTGGCACTTTATTTACTCTTCCACCTCAAGACTCTTAAGTTCTACATGCCTTTCTAAACAGAGTACGTTTAACAGAGGCCCATGTATTTTCTAGAAAATATAATGCCAATATTATTTCTTTACACAATATACCAAGTACCTTAATTTAGCCCCAAAGAAAATTAAAGTAATATGTATCCGTCACATACACACACTGAAAAAAAAGACCCTCTGTATTCCTTTGGGAAAATGGGAGGCTTATATTAAGTTCTAAATTACTATTTTCATTAACTCTTCAGGAAAAAAAAAAGAAAAAAAAAGTATCGTTTCATTTGAAAGACACTTTTTAAGTCTTCCCTCCCATCCCCATACTAAGCGTAATGCTTTGAAGTAAAGAAAATCTAATTTCTCATTCCATACCTCCAATGCTTATTCCAACCCAGAAAGCATACATTAAGAAAGATGAGAGTTCACCAACTGTCATGTAGGCACTGCCCATAAGTAACCCTCCTTTGTATAAGACTGAGAGGATAATTAAGTTTCCAGAAAGGCCAGTCTAAGGAAAAAAAAGGAAAAAGCAGATTTTGTCACATACATCTTAAATTTCATTCTCTAAAAATGCTGTTTCAGAGTTTTCCTTTTAATAAATGATTTCCCATACTGTGAATATCTAGAGTTTTAGAGGACTGAATTAAATTTGAACAAAACCAATAACAAAGCTAACCAAGCCAAAAGCCAGCCACACATCCACTGGCACTGTACTTCTCTATCCAACAAGTGTTCAAAAAGCAAGAAACTTTTCTCCATTTCATATTCCCAAGATGGAAAGGAACACCAAATATTATTTGTAACCATCATGACGACAGGAGAAGAGCTGATAGTCTGCAGCTTTGTTGCATGTTTGGAATACTATTGAGCAAACTATATTGGGCTGGGAGCTGTTATGGCAAAATACAATCTCTCCCTCCCTCACTTGCACACTCTCTAGCTTCCATTGCATTGCTGCTCACCTCATCAGGAAGCCTACCATGTAAAACACTTAGGGTGGGAGAAGGTTCCCACTGGTTGAGCTCCCTGAAAAGGAGGTATGGGCTCAGATAAATGGCACCAAGCTATGAGGTGTGGGACAGAAATACAGTCTTAAACTGTTTTTATCATACCACTGTATCTTGAGGTGTAGCTTCACAGCAATTTAGACTGATTTAAGTCTGCTTTTCCCTTACTTTTATGTAGGTTCAGTATACACTCCATTCATTCATTCGCAGATTTATAAGTATCCTAATGACTTTTAAAATAACTCATAGCTGGCATAACAGAGTTGTTTTACTTTCATTAAAATATACTTACTGCTCCAAAGAAGCCTGCCCGTGCTATTGCCTCTTTTTTAGCCAGTTGCAGCACGTAATCAACTTTATTTGTATACTTCCCCATTTCAGCCACTTCTTGCCCAAAAGCTCGAACTGTTCTTATGTTTCCAATACGTTCTTCAGCTAACTACATTAAAGCAAAGAACAAAACAAACAGACACACATACGATTTGGAATATTCCTATTACAGAACACTTGAAAGTTAAACCAATATCACTACACTCATCTCCAAATGCATTCCTTAGGATACCACTGGAAAATTTCCTATGCCCTTCTCTTCCCCTCCTTTTTCTTTTAATTCTATTAAGTTTAAAGTAAACTGCATGCACAGGCAGTTTAAAAAGAACTTCAAGATTGCCAGGTCTCAAGTGCTAGAGATAGAAAAATATAAAAGTAGAGTTAAAAAAAAAACCCTTGATTTGAAGAATATCCACAAGAACATTACTATTCACAGTAACTTGCAATATAAATGTGAGGAAATAAAAAAAAAAAATCTAATCTACATTAAATAATGCAAGAAAGCCTGCAGTTATTTCCTGAAACAATTCCACTCATTTGATCAAAGCAACACCAGGAATTAATTTAGTTCAACTGCTAATGTTTCATTTCAACTCAGTGTTTTAACTTCTAAATAGCAAAGTATTAATTCTAAAATTACCTCAATTGTAATGAATTAAACTTAGTTGTTAATAGACACTGTGATGGTCTTAAAAAAAAAACAAGGGCCCCTTCTGTGAGTAAAAATATGACTTAAAAATATAATTGTCCTTCTTCCATCTCCGATTCAACCTGAAAATTTGAATGGAACATCAAAATTGCTTATTCATGTGAAGTCCTACACCTGGTTTACAAAGCATGAGCTCCCCTTCAACACAGGATGAGACAAACAGAAGACAGCTAATCTTCCTTCTGCACAGTCAAATTCCTGAAGTCCTACAATGGATATCCCAAGGTTAAAATAGCTGACAACTGTGGCTACTTTAACTAGATCTTTTCTAACTATATTTTTATGCTTTTTCATGCTGTTTCCCCACCCTCAGCCCCTGAGGGAAATGTCACTGTCATTGCTGTTCTCTGATAGTGGTTTGCAACGATGCAGTCATGCAACCACTGCAGTGGTTATGCAGTCAGCATACACAGAGACTGCAACAACCTCTTCAGAAACAACAGCTTCCTCTACTTTCCTCCCAAATACATGGATGCACGCTGAGATGCCCAGCATATGAATCATCAAGCCCCATAAGCATTAAACAGCTGACAATAAAGTCAAATGTCAATGATTCGTCCCAGAGAAGGACTCGCTAGCAAAGTTTTCTGAAACGACAGATCCATTTAAGATGTTTCTGATGGCTTCAAACTCATAACCATAATCCAAGAAAAGTGTTTTTCAAACCCAGCTACCAAAGTACAGAGGGTTTCACAGTTTGATTTGTTTTTAGGGTCTCACAAATCTAAAGCTGAACCTCCTTAACCTTTCCCACACTTGTAAATTCTCAAAGCCTGGTACTTCCACCTTGTATTGTTATGGACAATCAAAGCGGGGTTGTTTTTCAGATCTATGAATAAGTGTTACTGACAATTACCTTTTGTACTATTCAGGTGCAAAACTACAGGCTCAGCATGGCTTAGGGCAATGAACAGAACAATTATCTTCAGAAGATCTGTAGCTTCTGAGATATTAACCTAAACACACAAAGTTAACTTTGAAGTTAACTAGGAAGCATCTTTTAAAAGATTACCTGTGTTGCTTCTGCAAGAGAATCTTGAGTCATTTTAGTAAGTTTTCGCAAATACCTTCCATAAATCACAGCCAGGACAGCCAAGGGTGGCACAACACTCAAAACAAATGCAGCAAGGCTAGGAGACACAAAAAACTAGAAGAAAAATGTATATGTCAAGGGTTAAAGTTGAGACTGAAAATAACCACTGGAGTACTGAAGTGCAATTTCTCTTGCTAGAGTTCTCTAAAGCTAGTTGGTTTGTAATTTAGTGTTCCAGATCTTCCAAATATCAATGCTTTATTTATTCCAGGCAAAATATCCATTCTTCCACAGCATTTGGGATGCATCCCATGGTTAGAACAAAGGACTGTAAGCAAAGTGGTCTGGATTTCATTTCTAGCTTTCTCACTGGTTTGCTGTGTGGTCTTAGCCAAGTATCTTAACCTGCCAGTAAACAGGCCTACAAGAAAACCTCTTGGGAATACTGAAAGACATAAGCTATTATGCAGTTTCTAAAGCAGTCTCGCAACTTTAAAATAGATGGTGCAATACAGAAAGTTTGAGTAGAGCAATATGGTTCCTTGGGTAAACACAGAACAGATGGAGTTACCAGTGCTCCCTAGCACCCACAAATGCTGATAACCTGGAATACTGGATTTAATTTACTGTTGCGAGACCTTATCGCTCATAATAATCATCATCAAAGCTCAAGGTTCTTTTCATAAGAGTTATTGAAATTAGATCTAACATATTTTCATTTCATCTTGCTTTCTGTATTGAAAACAAAAATCTCTGGAAAAATTCAGCTTAATTGAAAAGCTTTTAAATTATTCATCACAATCTCTTGGTTTTGGGCAAGCTTTCACAGTCCACCTGTTAACACTGTATCATGGCAGCGTTTTTGAGCAGAATGCCTTATATAAATTTAGTCCATTTAATCTCTGGTAAGACAAAACCTTAGACTCTAGTTCCTTAGATAAATACAGAAAGCCCTAATTCTTATCAGTGACAAAGTATTAAAGTTTTAAAGCTTCATAGTGGAAACTCTTACTGGAAGCTTATTTTTATAAGGAGAAGTTTTGCTATTTAACTCCAGGTAGACAGCAGAAATTACCACATCTTCAATTTAAGGTAATTGCCACCACATCTTTTCTCAGATAAATATAACAAAATTAATGCCACAAAAAGCATCAAAGGAAGTCAGGCTTTTATGTAAAGCATTTGACCACAGAGGAATATTAATTGATGCACTGCACTGAAGCCTTCATTAACATGCTTCCTATCTAAACATATTCTTTACTGATGGTTTAAGGCAGAAAGACTAAGACTTGTAAATATCCTCAGCAGTAAATTGATATTCAGGGCTGCTTTTGCTCACCTACCTATGCCTTAACCAGAACCAAACAACTTGAACGATTTTTACATGAGGGCCTTCACACCCTATTTTACCTAAAACCACGGTAATGTTATCACTGATTGTAATACCTTCAGTAAGAATTGAGTTCAGCTATTTGCCTACTGTACTTTGTTTAATAAATTTGGTCAGCAACAGTGGCTTGCTTCAAACCTTCATTCCCTGTGTTTTGGCTTGTGAATAAGTATCAAGTGGTTACAGGCATATAGAATCATAGAATGGCAGGGGTTGGAAGAGACTTTTAGAAATTATGTAGTTCAACCCCCACCCTGCCCCGCTAAAGCAGGACCACCTAAGATCAGGTCACATGTCATCTACTGCAATATGGTACATAAAAGGTATTGTAGACAACCAGTCAAATACACTAGTATCCAACAAAATGCAACAGTTTCCGGACTAAATCACATCCACACATTACCTAACAGAACTGAAACAGACTTGAAACTACAAGAAGTGACAAGCAGGGAAGAGACCATCCTACCATCATTCCAACTCCCACAGATGCTTGTGCTCCTGCCCTGAGCCCATCCGAAAGGTTTTCAGTCACTGAACGGCCTAAGAGGGCTGTATCTGAAGATAAGCGGTTTATCAGCTCCCCTGTTCTGGTCTTGTCAAAGAAAGCAGTTTCTTGCTTCAGAATAGAGGAGAACATGGTTGTTCTCAAACGTTTCACAATTCTTTGTCCTGTCAGAAACAGAAGCTGGTCAAGGACGGCACACAAGACTTTACACGGACACCAACAATATCAAAATCACAGGATTACACAGCACTATGGTCACATTACAGAGTGTTGTTGTATCATAAGAGAGTGAGCTTCAAGATGTAACAGTAATAGTAAATGAACAATTATTCCAGCATACTTATCTTTGCACTTATTAGTTTACCTTTGACCTGGTGAGAAAATAAGCCTACTGATTCCAAGAGGTTATCTCAGCCAGTGCCAAGGAATTATTTCAGATCATTAGATATCTTGATCCCATGAAACAAAGATGACTCTCAGTACCACTTTTTGCTTCTGTTTTTACCTGCCGTCTGCATGAGGTAGACACGAGTGGCATTAGCAGCAGCACCACATAAAAAGATTCCACTCAGCAAGGCACACAGGCTGGTGAGGTTGTCAGTGAAGTCTTCACTGGGATTTGTATAAATAACGTCAATAACTTTGCCCAGAAAGAACGGGGCTGACATAGTAATGACACTGGAAACTGTCAGAAAGCCAACAGCAGCTGCAAATAGACATGAAAAGGAAAGAAAAAATTATTCTGAATTTGCAAGATCATTAACAGTATATACAAAATCTTTTTTTCACTTGAAATTTCTATTAAGCTTGTGCGTGTCAGTATTAGACAATTGGTGTTCTTTTAGGCCCAGTCTGAATGGGATGTTTTATGTCATTATCTAAGTTAAGCAAGGCAGATTTTAAGATCCTGAAAACCTATGTATACAATCACAGTCCTGCAAATCCTTCTGTTGTCTAACCTTCCACACCACCATCCAACAAGGTTAACTTTTCACAGACTACAACCTCACAGAGCATTAACAGTTACACAAAGTTTCCATATCTCGCACACAACTCTTCAACTTCTGTTTGGTATGGGTTTTAATATTCAGGCTTGCTACTGTATTAAAGCTTCCAGTTGTCTGTTTCTGAGGCAGTAATGATCTGATCTGAAAACCATCTAGAACATGCAATTTTAGTGTGGAAAAAAATAACAAAAAATTAGTTGATTTACTCTTGACTGGCAAAAATATTGGTCTAAAACAAAAACAGTGTAAGTTTGAATTAGAAACACATTTGCTGATGAGCAGAGCTCTTGAATTCCAGTTGCAAGATCACCCACGGAACAACATCTGTTTGATGCTGTATCACAGAGTATGAAAATCACACTGGACCAAGACTTAGCCTTTTGAACTTTAATCTGCAAAGAATTTCCTTGAACCAAGAATACAGCTTGATTCTGAAAAGGCAAGGCAAGCCTGGAAGGCTGACAGCTAGAAAAGAAAAATAATCTTAATTGAAAACTGAACAAACTTGATATGAAAACCACGGAACCACAACAAACAATGCCATTTAGACAGCATAATTTTCTAACAGCCAACCCCACACTTAAAGCAACCATGCATAGGAGTGGTACAAAACTACTAGCAGATAATGCCTTTAAAGGCAAGGAATTACTAAAAATTCTGACATTGCTCAAGTTTTAGTTCCACTCAACTTCTCGTACCACTTCTGTGACAGAGAGCTGTGAGCCTCCCAGCAGAAGCACTAACATCTTTCACAGATGGTCTGATGCCTCTTACCACCTCCACACACACACACACACACAGAGCTTTGTTTTAGTTTTTACTTGAAGTGTAAATACAGCTGTGCATTTACGATGAAGAATTCAAGGTACAAAAATGCATGTCTGCTACTATCTGAAGCAAACACTTATATGCACCTTCATTGTAGTGCCTCAGAGCAGTCCTGAGAGAGCTCCAAACACTGCCCAAACGAGCTTTATCCTTGCTTTTGCCTGCAGTCCATTATTCTTATTCAAGATCTCTTTGAGTTCTTTCTGTTGTGTTACATTCAGGCCAGCAAGCACATGAAATATAAAGGACTCGGACCTTTAAGAAGCCAGAGTCAAAAGGAGAAGACTTCCTACTGTAAATTTATGTGATCCATGCCATAGGCATATCTCACAAGCATATTATTTAATAGGTAAATCTCTGTAAGAATGAGTGACCTCATCAAGAGGCTGGCTGCATTGGTGTCTTCAAGCTGTGAAGCAGCAGTGAAAGAACCAACAAAAGCCAGGTCACCTCCTGTCAGGAAAAGCTGGTCTGTAAGGCAGCTGGAGATGAAAAGCACTGCTTCTAAGCACAGTGCTGCATGGCAGCTCAGTCCCCACTAGTCTAGGCAGTTTCTTAGTTATGGATGGAACAGGACATATGACCTGCATGTACAAATAACTCACTGAAGGAAGAAAACTGCACGGCTAAAAATCCCACATGACTCCGTCTCTTAGCACAGCCTTCCTGGTTCGGATTTACCTTCAGCTCTTCTTCATTCAAATTAGCACGGGTTTCACTGTAATTACTTCCAATAACCTTAACTGAACTAAAAGCAAATACTAGCACATAAACCAAACTGAAGACTACTAGACTACACAAACATTAGACAAAATGTCAATAATATATCAATATAATGCAGTCCTGAAGACGAAAGCTTATCTAATGCAGATGTCACTTTTAATTTTCTCCTTAAGCAGCATACCTGCCTTTATTAATTTAATCACAAATCACATGCAAAATATCATTCTCTAATTGAAACTCTTGCTTTGATCATAGCAGCAGAACTACTAGAAAGCAGCACAGATGCCAGTCTGTTGCTCTTTTTCATTTGTTTGTTTTAAACTGTTGACTAATTAAAGAAGTAGGAATCAGCAAACACTCATTCTATCTCCTCACTCCAAGAAGAGCTGTCATTGTGATAACTGGCTAAAGGGAGGAGTACGAGGTGTTCGGCAACCAGATATGAAGATACTTCAGTGACGCTGGAGGTTGTTACTGACAGAAAAAAGGTCAGAGTAAACTTTATAGCATTAGTTTCACATAGCTTACTCTGTTACACAGCAAATTGTGTCAAACAAGAGAGTGTATTTTGGAAGCTTTATTCTAGAAAATAAATCTCCTTTGTAGGCTATGAAATGAAAATACAGAAAATGTGAGGCAGATCAGTGGAACTTACAAAACCAGGGCTACATCAAACTGGCAACAGAGCAAAGACAAGGCAAGCTGGCTCCAGCAGCAGCTGAACAGTCCTCTTGGAAATGTGAAGCAAACATTTTGCTCATATACTTGCAGAGAAATCCAGATCACTGCACAGACAAAATGATGTCTTTGTTAACTATTAAGATCGATATGTTCTCTGCTAAGGCTAATGTGGGCTTGCTTCTTGACAGAGAGTCTTCAATTTCACTTCATAGCAGATGCATTTAGGGGCAAAGAATTGGTCACCAACTGATAAATGAGGATGTTTACAAGCAACAACTAGACAACAGCTATCAGAAACCTCTCTTCAGAGCACGGACTAAGTGACTCCAAAGAGCCACAATCCAATTTTCTACATTGATGAACTTAATCAAGAAAATTTCTAACTTTGCTGGCTCTCACTAGAGCATATTTCTCATCCTCCAGTACAGTACGTGGAGTTGTACAAAGCAACAAAATTGATTGCAAGCCTGTTGAAGGGTTAATGGGTTATTTTAGGTTAGAAGGGTTATTTTAAACAAAAATGCATGAAGATTTGACCTCAGATTAATTACTATCATTCAAGCCAATCAAGGATGAACGGCAGAAAAATGAAGTAATGGCAACGTCTGGCAGTGCATGGTAACACAGCAACAGGACACTATCAAACTTTTACTATTCAGTAAGGTTATGAATGTTACCTCCCAGAATATTGTAAAGTATTTTACTGGGTTCATTTGAAGATCAGAGCTGGCATACCCTTCTACCAGTAACTGAGAACGTCTGTCCTTTACCAGGCATCTGTGCAGTTTTATTCTAGTATACAGTGACTTATTTTAGCCTAACACTCAATTTCCACAGGGGCATTTGGAGTCACAGCTAAAATCTACTGCATTCTATCACGTGCATGTACAGGGACTAGGCTCTTCAGTTTTTCTCTTATGGTAGAAAGATGCACTTTTACATTATTATTTACATTTATGAATAGTTCTAGGTTAGGTATGACTGGTGTGGCTGTCTTTCTGTGTTAAATTCATACATATCAGGACTGCACCTATTATTATGTAAGAACATTTTACAATCATCCTCCTTACATTATAAAGAACAACTGTAATAGTGTGCTTAGAAAAAATACGGTTCATGACTGATGGCATGGTTGCATACTGCATTCCTGGTGCATTTTGGAGAACTGCTAGCTTTTTGAGCAGAGTTGTCTTAATTTGCAGGTACTGTCAATATAGTGAATCTTGCAAGTTACTCTTTCCAGCGATGATCCAGATTTTAGAAAATGTTTACAGGAGTATTCTATATGTTTATAGGAGTATTCTATATTCCATAGTTTCATGTGATTATTGAGTCTGTGGTGGGTTTTCTTTTATTATCTTTTTTAAGCACAAAAGAGCAGTTTGGCTTTTCAAATGGCAAAAGTAATTTTCTTTGGTACAGTAACAATACAGTTGCACAACTTACTGAAAATACGTTCAAGACAGCTCATGAAAGGGCTGGCATACTGCGGGTCGTCTGACTGACCCAGTTTATACAACAGCGTTGAGAAATTAACAGATGCAGAAAAATGCTGTGGGACATAACGAAACAAGATATACAAATAATAACTTTCAGATAATACACCAAGAACAAGACTGGGGTCCCAAGTTTGGAGGGCACAGTGAGGTATCAGGATGGGAACGAGCCCCAGAGTATTAGCTGGTGGCATCCCTCATGTTCAGAACGTGTACGTGATGCAACTTCTGAAACACGTCTGTCACCTTGAAGAAAAACTGCTCTTCTGAGTCATGAGGTGTTCAGGATTGACAGAAATCAAATGGGTAGCTCTTCAGTGAGGCTCCTATCATCGAACAGGACAGACCTGCCAGGAGTCCTTAGCTATGGAGCAAATGAAATATCACGGAACCTTTGCAGAGCAGGCAATAGAGGGTTTGTCTGAAGAGGTTCCAGAGAAGATATTTAACAACAGAAGTGTCTCTCCAGGCAGAGCAGAATACAGTGATTTCAGGAAGTCCAAGGAAGAGAATAGCAAAGAAGACTGACATTTTGCACAGCAGAGAAGGAGGAAGAGGTAGAAAGGCACATAGCCTGACGGTAGGCCTGCAGAGAGCTGTGTAAAACCTCCACTTGAAAGCAAAGACAGAAGCTTGACTGACTATAAGCAAGGATTTTCACTTTCTCTTAGGAAAGAGATGCTGTCTCTATTTTACAAGCTGATACAAATACAAACAGTACCAACAAGCTAATCTTTTTAAGAAATCCAGAAAAACAGCTCATCACAAACAGGCCTGTTTTAAGAACCCACTGAAAATTTTCTTTTAGGAATTTTTTTTGGCCACAGTGGAAAGAATTTGGATAACTCATCACCCACACACAAAATACAATTTAGAGTGGGGGGAAGGGGAATGATATCATTTTTATGCCTAAAAGCTTACTATCCTGTCAAAATCCACAACAAGAGAATGGCTCATATAGCCATGCTAGAATCCTCTGAATGTTTATACTGCCTTCCCTGGATTACTATTTCTTGACATCAGTTTGTAGTTCAGGTACAGCATTAAATATAGTGCACACTCAGAAAAGTAGGAAAACACTAGTGATTTCTGTATTTTTTCACAACAGGTTAAAATACCATGAACATTAATTATGCAGTCATAGAGGTCAGTTGGAGATGTTTAAAAATCAGCAAATCTTTCAAGACAAAATATTTTTAAATTCCTATTGTATTTTCTCATTACATTGATTTTCCTCAGCCACAAGTTTCTAATCACCAAACGTCAGAAAGTAATAAAGCTTGCAGGGGAGAGTACAGCTGATTTTTTTTGGACATGTATTTAACATTAAAGCATTTAACCTGTTCACATTTATCTTGTGTAGAAGACAATCTTTATGTCAGACCAATCTAGATATTATTCTCTCTGTCACCACAATTTACACAAATAGCGCAGCAAAAACATTCCACAGAGAAACTGAAGTTCTAAGTGCCTAACTGATGACACTGGCAAGCAGCTATGTTTCTTACCTAAGTAGCTTTACTAACAGTTCACCTCCAATTTAAATTTAAAGTAACTGTCACCACACAGTTTAAAAGCTTTTTATAAAGAAGCTTTTTTTTTCCCCAAAAAGCAAGTTTTTTTGCAATAAAGCTACAAGGCTTCTTGGACCTTTTGTGAGTTTCATACCAAACGTGGACAGTATCAGAAGAAAAACTAGGGAGTAAAATGACAAAACCACCCCAAGGCAGTCTATTTGGTTCCTATTAAAAGCACACTGCACATGAGAAAACAATCAGTAAGTGACCTCTGTATATATCACACACATAAGAATGGCAATTTGAAAGCTACAAGAATCGCCTTCAGAAATTTTAAGTGTGGTTGGTGAGTTGATTTCAGATGAGCAGAACTACTTTACAGTAACTAAATCCAGTATCCAGTAACAAAAAACAGCGGCCACATATGTGGACTTCAGAGATGAACTCAAATTTTGGCCAGGAATTTCCCAGCTACTGGGTGATAGCGTAGAGACAGAAAGATGTACAAGACTGGGGCTCAAACCAGGTTCCAAGGAGAAGGGTATTCTAGTGTGTGTAAGCCTCACCTCTGCTCTCTTAGTTTACTCACTGTCAAGGTTGGAATGGGTGTATGAACACTGATTTTTCAGAGAGAGATGCCACTTGTCTGACATTTGTTTTTAAAATTGAGGGGTGAAAAGCATATCCTTAACAGTGCATAGACTGCCTGCTGATGTTTAAAGTCATGCTACAAAGCTTGGAAGAGCAGAGATTTCAAAATAAAACCATTTAAATGTTACTACAAACTGAAAACATATTTTCCTGCCCAACTTAACTTCCTAAAATAACTGAAGTTTCCAAAGATACTCCCACTCAAGTACTTGACAGAAGAAACGGTAGCTTGTACAAGCATAAATAACGGAAAGCATGACTTTTTAGTAGCAGTACTCACAGCTGATGTGCTCTGTGTTTCCGTCTGCATCTTGTACAAATTATTCAGGTTGTTCACTACCCCAGTCATCCCCAATCAAATTAATTATTCAAGCAGTTTCTGAACTACACTACAAAGAACTCACTTTTAAAATTCAGGTAGTCTTAGCTACAACTTTTTTTTTAAATTGCCTTTGTTTATTAATTGGTTTTTTTAGGCATTTATTCCTTATTAAAAGCTGTAAAAGAGAAATCTACAGTATTCCAATAGTTCTCATTCAAGGACAAGAAAGTGCATCAACTGGTGTAACTTTAAAGTACAGAAAAATCAGATTACAAATAACATGGTGCTCTTTTTATGGCAAATTTTAACCTATAGGAAAAGAGCTATTGCAAATTATGTCCAATATTCTAAAAGAGAACTTAGGAAATAACACATCTCTAGAGAAGACCTGTGCACAAAATAAACTTTACTTTGACTCAGTTTGCAGGCAGTGTTATACAGGGAAAGGGCATACTCTGCTCTTGGATTAAAAGTTCAGAGTTCCTTGTGCTTACTTTACAATTCAATAGAATTATTGTTTTCTTCAATTGTGGTTTGGATAAAGTGCAACAGACAGATTCTCACAGGGAGGCACATGAAGGCAGGAGGAAATAAAAAGGATCATTTTGAAAAGGCATTTTTGTGGCTTCACACACATCGCAGGATTTAATAATTTTAACAACGGCCCTGACCTCTTTCCTGGGAGTTGAATTTAACTGAAGATACAGATTTACCTGCCCTGACTGTACAGCATCAGCCAAAGACTTCCTAAAATGAATTCTCCTCTCCTTTGTTATACCTAGGAGGTACT
This sequence comes from Urocolius indicus, assembly GCA_013401255.1. Lineage (NCBI taxonomy): Eukaryota > Metazoa > Chordata > Aves > Coliiformes > Coliidae > Urocolius > Urocolius indicus. The sequence continues at coordinate 403,022 of WBNH01007862.1, read as the reverse complement.
ACAGAATTTACAAACTCCACAAAACTGTGGCCACTAACAGAGCGAATTCCCATCATAGCATTTAGCCATCCTTCTACCACTTTAAATAAGAACAATAAAGTTTTAACAACATGTCCTGTCTAAAACGGATTCACAGCACTACTCACCTTCAGAAGCGACTGGACATGAAACATGGAACATATTACACTGATTTTTAAAATTCACTTACAAAAGTAAATTTTTTTGGACAGCATGATATTAGGTACATTTATTTTCATTCCTAAGAGTCTCCAGAGTCACAATGTCCTTCTGTGAGGAGAACATTGTAAGAGGTGCTGCATGCCAACAGAGTGGAACTCCTGGCCAGAACACATGGCTTCTTCCTGAGCCAGCAGATGGTGAAGAGGACAAGATGGGACTGTCTCCCCTGGTGCCAGTCACAATCAGAGCAGGTCACCTTCACCTTTGTACCTGCATCTCCTCAGCTGACACCATTTCCCCACCACACTAAGACAGGCAGGTGAACCTAGTCTGACTACCTCACAAATCATCCTCTGCTTCCTAGGCCTCCACTGTCATCGCTGCAACTACTTTGCCTTCTGTGACTGTGCATTTCAACTGCAACAAGCAGAATATCACAACACATGATATGTGGAATCACAGAAAAGGTGTGTATCACTTCATACTGCCAACGCCAGATGCCTGTTACCAAGTAATGCAAAAAGACCTCGAAGAGCTCAACTTTCTTACAGAAAAATACAGCACTTGTAAGCCTCTGAAGAAATTTCACAGTTCATGCTTCCCAGTGACGGGGACTTGAAGAGGAAACGGAATGTTTCACCCTTGGTTCATTGTTTCATACAGTGAAACCATTAACCTTCCTCTTTCTTTGAATGCAAGAAAACCAGATACAATGAGTTTTTAAGGATTGCTTTCTCAATAAAAAGATGCAACACGAACAAAACACAACATATTTTAACATACTTTAGATAGAACTGGCAGGTGTGATTTCCCTACAACCACCTACAAGGCATTTTCTCCATATTTGTTATTCCAGCACTCTATAATGATCCAAAGTATTTTCCTCGATAGTTTTTCTACCCTCCCATTTAATCACAAGAAGTTTTCTCTTAAATAGGGTGTCAATAAAGAAGAAAAATTTTACATAAATTCACTCTTCTCCCAGAACCAAGGCCAAGAGAATGTTGAAAAGCTGTTATTACATTTGCATAATTTTCCCATCCTCATGATTTTATATCATCAAGTTCTTGTGTTGTGGTTTGTTTCTTGTTTTTCTTTCTTTCTTTCTTTTTTTTTTAAACCTTTAATTCGGGCCATTTTGTTATTTCAAAAGGCAAAACTTCATGTAGATGATTTTTAGTTAACTGTGATAGTCGATTTACTTAGATTAAACCACCCTCAGAGATTGAGGATACTCAGCCCTGTTTTAAAACACAGTTACAACACCCTCATATCCTGCCTGGGATAAACAGACCCACTTATCAAACCCACCTCTTTACTTAAGCCTACCTACCTCACCTCTTGTCTCTCATATTCCATCTACCCATCCTAGAGGAATTAACCATGATTTTGCAGAGGCCCATAGGCCTCGTCACACTGCCGTGGCAGCACATACGCTGTCCACTACGGTGGTTTTACAGAAACCACACTGTGTAATAACTTGATATTGTTTTCTTACTAACAATTATTACCATGTTATCTCCATGAGAAACGACGCGAAGAAAAGTTTGTTTCTAGCCTTTCCTGATAATATCACCGTTAAAGATGCAGTTTATACAACCCTGATGTTTGACTTCACCACAGAGACATGAAAAATAAATAAATTTCAAAATATCTTAAAAGAATTTTAGGCAAGGTACTCTTACAAGACAGAACTCTATTTTTTTTCTTAATTAGAATTCTAAGTTTTACTTCATTCCATATAGTCTCAGGCCCGAGTTTATTGTAGGCTTCTTGTGAACCCAACACTGAACTCGCACAGAGGCGCTAACCAACGCTAGTTGCAAAAAGGAACGGTCCTGCAGTTTCCAAAACTTATGCCCAGGCTTCAAAGCCACATCACATTAAGATACGTCAAAATGAGAAGGGCGGCAATGGCACGTTTTTAGCTTTTTCTCACGCATCGACTGCTCGCTGAAAGATGTCACGTTGTGTTTCGGGTGGGGAACGAACCTTCTCCTTCACCGTGTCCGCCCTGGGCCGCGGTGGGGCAGGACCGGCCCGGCGCGCCCCGCAGACGCTCCGGCCCGGGCGAGGGAAGCCCCGCGCGGCCGCGGCGCTCCCACCGCCCCCTCCCCGCTCGGATAAAGCGCCAGGGGGCCCCCGGCGCGGCGGCGGGGCAGCTCTGGGCCGCGGCCGGTACCTGTCAGTCTCCAGCGCTCGGGGTGCGCCAGGGCCAGCAGCCTGCGAGCCTCGAAGCGCGGCGGCGCTCCC
>WBNH01007862.1:371524-400498 GCA_013401255.1 Urocolius indicus | reverse complement strand
GCGGCCGGTCCCCACCGCGCGCGGGTCTGCGGCAGGAGGAGGCGCCTCCGAGCCGCCGCCGCCGCCCATGGGCCGGCGGTCGGGGGCCCGCGGCGGCCCGGGCCCGAGCCGGGCTGCGGCGCGCTGATAAGGCTGCGGTTATCGGCCTGCTCCCGGGCACGGGCCGCGGCTCGGCCTCCAGCCGGCGCCCTCTGCTGCCGACCGTCCCGAGGACAGGATGGGGATGGGGACGGGGACAGCCGAAATGGCGCCGGGATCTGCCGTGCCCTGTCCGGTGACCGCGGGGGCTCACCTGGGCGGTGGCCACGGGCTGCGGCAGCCGGCACCGGGAGAAGGAAGCAGGGACTCTGCGCCCTTCTCCTGTGCCTGCCTCCCAGCCCTGTGCGGGTCACGCCGGGGGAGGCTGCCACGCGCTGGACGTGGGGCCGGGGCCTCTGCGCACAGCGTGGCCCTGCCTCGATGTCCATGGGTTTCGTCTTGGTCTGGACGAGAGAAAACCTCCAGCCGGAGGAGAGCTGCCTCTCAGGGACACCCTGTCCCAAATGCACGCTCAGGGTGGCAGCTCCTGGGAATGTGCAGTACTGGAAGCCAGAGCAGTGCGCTGCCATCACTGTCCACCACAGAGCAACCTGGTGTAGGGATATTTCACTTTCCAAATTTTGACTCACAGAATCATACAGCGGTTTGGGTTGGATGGGACCTTAAAGATCATCTCGTTACAAGCACCCTGACGTAGGCAGGGACACTTTCAACCAGACCAAGTTGCTCAAGGCCCCATCCAACCTGCCCTTGAACACTTACAGGAATGGGGCTGCCACAACCTTTCTGGGCAACCTGTACCAGTGCCTCTAATCTAAACCTACCCTCTTTCAGTTTGAAGCCATTACCGTTTGTCCTCTCACTACATGCCCATGTAAAAAGTCCCTCTCTGGCTTTCTCTTAGCCCCCCCTTTAGGTACTGTAAGGCAGCTGTAAGGTGTCCCCAAAGCCTCTTCTCCAAGCCGAATGACTCCAAGTCTCTCAGCTTGTCTTCATAGCAGAAGTGCTCTAGCCCTCTGATCATCATCGTGGCTCTTCTCTGGACTCGTTCCAACAGGCCCACGTCCCTCTCGTGTTGGAGGCCCCAGAGCTGAATGCAGTAGCTACTTCGTAAATTAGTTACCGTCAGCCAAGATTTGTTATGCAAGGGCGCTGTTTGCTCAGCCATGCTTTAAACCCTGCATATAAGTAAAGCTGTTATTAAAAGATCAGGAGAAAACAAGAATACAGCCTTTTGCTACCACAAATGATACGGCCAAATTCCCAGCATTTAGGGAAATTGAGGGTTTAGCACACCCAGCAACCGTGCTGAGGGAGGGAGCCTCATCCTGGGAAAACCACCCTCTTGCTAGAGCTGTTTCCCATGGCACCTGAGTAAACTGGCACAAACCCTGCTCACAGCCGCCGGCCGAGCCCTGTGCTGCGAGGGCAGCCACGCAGCAGCCTCGCTTGGCAGGTTTTGTTTCTCTCTCTTTTCCCATACTCAGCCTCCTTGCTCTTTACAAGCCCATCCTTGGAGGCCGAGAACTTCCACGATCGTTTTCCGGCCCTTGAGGTGCCCCGCAGAACCGAAGCAGAGAACAGCCGCGGGGCAGCGGGAGCACCGCGGCGTAACGAGCGGCGCCAGGCACACGCGGGCAGGCCGGCGGCTCTTTAGGCCATCCCTGAGCCCCCCACTCGGGAAAGGGTCCCGACCTCCCCGGCTGCCGCCGAGCAGTTTTAATTTCGGCTTTCAATTAACGCCTCTCCCGGCCGAGGTTTCCGCCAGGGCCGGGCCGCGGCGCCTTCCCCTCCGCGCCCCGCGCCGCGGCGGCCGCTGGGGGGCAGCTGGGGGCAGGACTGCGGCGGCTGGGGGGCAGGACGGCGGCCGCTGGGGGGCAGCTGGGGGTAGGACGGCGGCGGCTGGGGGGCAGGACGGCGGCCGCGCCGCGGCGGCTTTTCGCGCCCCTTCCCCGCGCAGGGACACCCGCGGCACGGGGTCGGCGCGGCCGCAGCCGGGGGCGAGGCTCTGCCGAGCTGCTCTCGGAACAAGAGGCATAACCAATCGATCCCTCGGGCTGGCGGCACTGGGCGGCGCTGCCGCAGGCCGGGCGGGGCCGAGCCGAGCCGAGCGGAGCCGAGCGCCGGCCCTGCGCGGCCTGAGGGGAAAAGGCCTCGGCTTCGACGTCCCCGTTCGCGGAGGCGTCCCGCCCGGCACCCTGCGGGTGGGCAGGGGCGGGGATAAGCTTGAGCAGACGCTTTAGCGCAGCCCCGGTTTTAGGGTGGTTTCGGTGCTGCTGGTTAGCCGAGTCCCCGCTCGGGAAAGCCGTGCGGTGCGGTGCCACTTCCGCGGGGCACGAGGGGCCAGCTCCCTACCTTTATGCGGCCTTGGCATAACCAAACCCACCTCTACTGAACGAAGGGGGCTTCTTAGGGCAAAACGATGTGAGACAGAAAAGGGGAACAAGCCCGTAAGGTTATTTTGTTAATAGGAGGGATGTTGAGTTCATCCTGTTGGAGGGAGCTGCACACCTGCCATTGCATGTGGCAGGTGCTTCCCAGGGGCCAGCGCTCTTCCCTGTGGCCACACCACGTCCCACACGCCGGCCCCTGGCTAGCCACCACACGTCAGGGGCCAGGAACACTGAGTGCGATGCTGAGGGCTGGGGATCTTACCAAACCTGCCACAGCCCAGGCTCCTTTCCTTTACCTGCAGGATGCTGGAAGGTGAATGCAGGGGAGTATAGGTGAAAGGCAGGCAGGTACAATCATCACAAGAAGAGCAAAATCAGGAAAGTTTTCAGAGGCAAGAGTTTATGTCTTCGCAAGAAGCTTCAGATGGTGCAGGTTGTCCTGCTCAGCTGTCCTGTCCCGATGTTATCTGAGTGTGTGAAAGCTGATGGGGTTACGTGTTGTAGATTAAACTGCAACTGCTAAATCTATATTTAGTTATTGCATAATACTGAAATAGTTTTGGAGCCTGTTCTGCATCTGCAAGGAGAAACAACTGGAGACTGCAGAACAAAAGCCTTTGCTTTGGGTGAAGCAAGCAGTAGAAAAGTGACACAGAGCATTTAAATCCCACAATACATGTTCTTTCACAGTGCTATTTGAAGGCAAATGAAACATTTCCATCCTGAAATGAAACCTGACTGAAGCATGCAGTTTCCACTGCCAGGTGCAGAGTACATCTGCATCAGAGGAACACACAGCTCCAGGAGCAAGGCATGAAGAGTGGAGCTCTGGCATCCCTGCACATAGATGTCACTGAGGTATGTGAGGTGATCTCTTGACAAAATTCTGCAGGTAAGAAGCACCCCAAAATAAAGCAGCTTGCAGCAATGCAATCCATACAGATGGAAACAGTGCTTTAGGAAGGCAGGTCCTCTACACTTGGGTGTTTCCTGTGCTGTTAGAGAACACAGGATGTTTTCTCTTGAGATACTTAGAAGTAATAAATATTTATGGATAAGTAATTTAAAAAAAAAAAAAAAAAAAAAAGAGAAAGCCAAGCACACCCTGTCTCCTCCAGGACAAGGAGCTCTGACTGGCAACGGTGACAAGGAAATTTAGGTGCAGCAGAGCTTTATGTTCCAGTTTGTTTTAGGCTTTGCTTCTGAGGGGAAAAATACCAAAAAAAACCACAATTCCCAGACGGTTACATAGTTACCTTAAGTAGTCATGAAATATTTGCACCAGAGGAGTGGAGTTGCCAGGAGAGAAGAGAGAGACTAAAATTCTGGCTATTCTTTTCCAGTTTGTCACATGAAGATTGTTCTGCCATTGCCTCAAGCAAAAATGGCAAAACAACATCATCCCAGCACAAAAGTCTCCAGCTAAGCTGGTCACCAATACAACAACAAAAAAAGAGCAAAAGCTGTGCAAATGTGCCTCCTATCAACTTCAGAAACACGCTGAGGTTGTGATGTGCTAACCTAGAATAATACAAAGTTGCACGTCCTCTCACAACTCCAGACCTTGAGATGACTGAGCTAATGATTCAGGCTTGGCTAGTTTCTGGTTGTTGGACCATAAGCAGCTCTGGAAGGATGTGTGCTAGTTCTGAGGGACAAGTTGTCATTGCATGGGCATTGCTGTGCTTTTCTGGGTGCCAGACAAGTGGCCATCCTCCAGATGTGGCTGGCATGAGTTTGTCTGGGGTTGTCTTACAGCATGACCCCAGTTTATCACACAGCAGATTCTACCCTGTTATTTCCCTCTCCATGAACTACAAAACATCAGTAGCTCTTGCAAAGCCAGGTCCAGCACTGGCCTAAGGGAGACATCAAAATGGACCTATACTATCATTGGTGTCCAAAGACTAAGAAACTCCTGGCAAGAGTGGTTTGCTATCTAGTGGTCTTGTTCCCCTTAGTGCCTACCTATCTCTCCTCTAACCATTGCTCTTAGGAAAGTCCTGAGGCCCATGTACAATTCAGCCTTTAGCTACTTCAGTAAGAGCATTGCTGCACCACCAAATAGAGCTGTGGCACTCACTGCTGCCGAGGTAGCCTGCTTGACTAAGTGTGAAAGGGAAAGTAGAGCCTAACCTCGCACCTTTGAAATTTGAAGAGAAGTGTTTCAGAGTATCCCAAAGAATAGTACAAGATCAAAGGCTTCTGTCAAATGGAAACTAGTAGTTGAATATGCAGCAGCCTACTGCTGTTAAACAATGTTAAGCCACAGGAAAAAAGGAAAACCAAAATAACAAAACCAAACCCAGGCTTAAGGAAATACAGGCAATTCAAAAGCAAGGAAGGCAGCTTGACTATTTCAACAAGCTGCTTGACCAGCGCTGCTATGCTACCAAAGCTGATGGAGTTCGTAGTATTGTATGATGTGTAGCAGTGTGAACAGAAGCATCACTACTGGGTGCGGGAAGATGGGATAGCAAAGAGAAGCGAATACCATCACGATCCTACTCTTGTGCTCTGACACTCAGAGCTTCTGCGTTGCCTTCCATCCCCTTCTCCAGAGCTGGAGCAGCAATACCAGTACACCACTTCCCTTTGACAGTGGAGTAGAGGGACTCAGGTGGAGTTTCTTCCTCCTTTTCTCAGACAAAGGGTCAGAGGAGCATTGCCCACATGCAGGTATGCTTGTGTAGCACCAAACACCATGAACTCCTGTTCTTATCTGATCCTCTGTCCATATATGCTAAAATATTTTTGTTGTCATTACTTCACTGAAGAGCACACACCTGTGCAAACAGAATTTTATCCTAAATGGAATTGCAAAGATCCAGTGGGAAGTCAGGGCTGCTGATAAAGCAGTCTTCTGAAGAAATCTTCCTCACCTAACCCGCAGCTTAATGAAGCTGATCTGTTTGAAAACAGGATGCATGTTCTAGTTGCAGAGTAACACCTATGATATCAGGTTACAGAAATAGCTTCCACAGCCTTTTTCAAGCATTTCACTATCTCCAAAGAGTATTTCTGCAGGACGACACAGTGGATGATGCCTTGTCTTAAATGGGGTGTTTAGAATATACAATCTTCTCTGTACAAACTGGCTGCTCGGTGTTATTGAACAGCAGTGTCTGGGAAACAAAGCCAGATGCATGTTTAAAATTGTTAAAAAAGGTTACCAGTCCAGAGATACATTTTACCAGTATTTAGTACTTGAAATAGATGGAGCGTGGTGAGCATTGTTGACTTATTTCAGTCAGTTTCGGCTCCTATCCAGTACTTTAAAAAAAACAAACCAACAACCTGAAACCCAGAGCTAACATGCAGCATGACAGGATAATCTTTGGCGAGGGACATCTAGGCAGTTAATTTAACTGTCACATCAGGGTACAGTTTTAGAGCCTGGCTCACCATGAGCAACTAGACACCACACAGAAGGAAGGCCATTTGAGGACTTTGTTGAAGAACTCACTGAGCCTGGAGGGCTAACAAAGTCAGCAACAGTTGAAACCAGGTTAGCAAAATGGCCTGAAGTCCTTTTTATTTTCCTTGGCAAACCCGAAGGATCTGTTAATGGAAATACCATTTCTGTAAAATGTTTTTAGACTTGGAAGACACTTGTTAAGAGTCAGTGTTGTCAGAAAGGAATCAGAATGGGGAGGAATAGGATGAACTTCACCAAAGGGGAAACAAAGAGGTTTAGATTAAAGAGCGTGGCAGCACACTCGCTGCTCAGGAGATGCCAGTGTAATGGGTCATTTTAACATAGACCTGTAAATGGGTGTGGCAGTTTCTCCAAGCAAATACTCTTTCCCTTCATTAGTATTTGGTGACTAAACACAGACTTGCACCTCACCTTTTTCTACCTGTGCTGTCGTCTGGACTACCTGACACCTTTTGAAAGGGTGTTTTGCTGTTCACTGCCTAGACATTAGGGAACAGCATGTAAATTATCAGAGAGTGGATATTTAAACCAAGGAAATAAATTTTGTCCTCATAAAATCAAGGTGAAGAACTTGCTGCAGCAAACTGTGGAAGCTATAGGTATAGAGCTGATAAACAAAAGGGATGAGACAAAATTAATGGAAACTAAATACATCAGTGGCTATTGCAGATGCCTATCTTGCAGCTCTGGAGATTTACATAAAAAACAACCCCAAAAAACAACAAACAGTAGCTGTCAGAAGACAGGAGTGTGTAAACCATGTAAACTGTGGAAGGATTGCTGTCTATAAGAAGCACCTCTGCCCATCGTTAGCCATTGGCTGACACTATGCAGTGCCCGTTGCATGAGCACAGAGCTTTGCAGGGCAAGGTGCATCCCCTTACAGGCAGACTCACAAGCAGCAACAGTCCTTGCTATCACATTTATTAGTACTGGAGTGCTTAACCATGCCAACTGAAATGCTTTTGTGTTTATGATGTATATAAAATAGAATAAAGGTGTATGTGGAAATGCAGATTTCTGAACAACAATTAATAGAGATTACGGTCCAGACTTTTCTACATTTAATGGTATTCCTTCCTCCTACTCATACTTTTCTCCCAGTTCTGCCTTGAAATTCATCCCGTCAATCAATTGCAGACATTTCTTTCAGTCTACATTATTTCCTGGCTTTCTGCCTTCAAACATTTACGTTCCATGAGCAACAAAAACTCCACAAAGTTCATAAAACTCTATAGGTTTGACATGCATCATTAGTGATACTGTTTTTCCAACACCTCAGAAACAACTTTCACATCTTTTAGCCTATGTATTTATAAAAGGATTTGCTTCCTAGGTCTCTTTACTCTCACTTGACAGTTTTGTACGCAAAATACTTCAGAATAACCCAACTAATAAATACCCCAATTCCACTGTAGAAGATGCAAAAGGGAGACACTGTTCTCTGCCCATCTCACTTGTATCTCCCCCTTTTCGTTTGCTGTTTGCTGTGCTTCAGGACCAAAAGTCCATCTGCTCTAAATCTAAATACTGCTCACAACATATGGCAACAGACAGAAAATTCAGAGTTCCGCTGAACACTGGTGAATCGTATCTTTCCTAGGTATTCACGTAGCTGTTCAGCCAAGCACTTTTATACTTTGCTATGATACAAAAGCAGGCATTTCACAATGAAATCTTTGTTCTAGAATCTATAGAATTGAGCACAGTGATTACTGCAGGCTGAAGAACACAGTACACTTATTCTGGTGAGCATTATCAGCTTAATAAGGTCTCTCTAGAGGCCTGCATAGCACAAAGCATCAGCAATACAAACATTTTCCATACTTTTTTGTTTCTTTGTATATTTTTCCAAAATGCTTGATCCTGATCTGGGACTGTTGAGGTGCTTCAACCCTTTTTATATTCAGATGTCAGAACATTAGCAGTACTGTTCAACTCCCAGTGTACAGAGGGGCTTCTGGTACTCACAGAGCAGAGCTGCAGCACACACTATCAGAAAGGTCAGACGCTTTCCTAATAAAAGGTTTTGGTCATTTACCAATGTGTAAGTAGACAAAACAAAACAAAACAAAAGCAATTGTGAGCTGTCATCTAAACTCTTATGTTGTTTGGATGTTCTCAAGAGAATTCTCTCAAAGTCCATAAGGTCTGAGGGGAGCTGAAGAGAATTACCATTTCATATCGACAGCCTGTCTATAAGACATTATGATTGTGCCTTAGCTCAAAAGAGGCATTTTAGAACATCAAACTCCAAAGTAAAGATCATGCAGCGCTAGCTACATAATGAGGCCTTCTGGTGCACACTGTCACTCTCACAGGGTACCTAGATCCTCCATGTGTATTTCAGCTGACCTACAGAGCTGTGTCTATACCCTACTCCGTGATCTGCCAAATCAGCTCTGTGAAGAACAAGTAGGGGGTATCAAACCAGCACACAAGAAGTAAGCAACACCACCAGATTCAGCCCTCGGGTGCCCAGTGGGCTCTAGCTTGAGCAGTGTAGGAGAGGTATGCTCCTGGCCTTCTCCTTCCCATGCAAGTCAGAGCAAGTTTCCCAGAAAGGGACCAAACCAATATTTTTTTTTTAAACTAAATGCTTTTAATAGAAAACAAAATACAAAATAACTCTTTCCAGAAAGCAGAAATATTTAATCTCTCCAAATGACAAACTAGAACGTGCTTTTTCTGCAGATCCTCGTCATAAATGCTGATGATTTATCTCACAAAGTGTTCATGAAACTGATATTGCAATATTTTGAGAAAATTCCTACTCTGGCAGAGCTGCCTCTGTGTATGCACAATAATTTAGTAATACTATTTTTTCCCCTGTCACTTTGCGTGTGTGTGTGTGTCTCTCTCTCCCTCAACTGCCAACTTCCATTTATGGAAATACTTCTGTGAGGTGCAGTGGTGGATTGACATGGCCCATTTCCATTAGGAGTCCAAACTTAGCTGCTTCAGCTCTATTGTGCCATCCCTCCAGACAAGGCAAGTCATTTATTACCTTTAAAGTCACCACCCTACCCCCAGTGTCCTCCCATCCTCAAAACACAGTGCAATCAGATTCAGAAGGATTCCTAATTAATGGAACATAAATACAAATATCACAGCTAGTACCAGGAACCAAACCCAAATGACAATGCAGAGATGGGCCCCAACTGAGGTCAGATTTCCAGCCCCTTGCTATAAAGATGGTATTTTCTACTTAGCCAGTCCAAAATATTCCCAAAGTGCTATAGGGAGCTGTAATATTTAGGACCACTATCACTGTAGAAAATAGAAGGGTCTTAAAATGCTGGTCCTCTGGAATATCTGGGAAATAAAAGCAAAGCAAAACAAAAAACATGAGGCCAGTAGTTCTCCACACGCTCAAGCCTCAGTGAACAGTAGGTATGATGTGCCCATCAATCAATCAATACAGGCTATTTAAGTGCAGGTCAGCAGCTTATCTGGTTGGCAGTTTCACTTGTCTGGACCAGGCTGTCAGTTTCCCCAAGCTATTGGATTTACTCCCCCTTTCCCCATCCACACAGGTACAAGATTAGAACGTATACATATTTTCATCGCTCCTTTTTGCCCCTTGTTCCATTCAACAGCACAGGCCTTTTTGTGGGCAAGACATTGTAAAGCATTTGCATCACTCTGAATGTGCCTTTCACGGGGGCAGAGGAAGAGGAGCGTTTCACAGTCAGTAATCTCAGCTTGCAACGGACTCTGGCATTCAATACACCCCCCCGCTTCCCTACGAAAAAACCCAATAATTAATGTTCCTGATTTTCTTGTGCAATTCCAGTCACTAGAAGAAGATTACAGGCCATAAACTGTACGCTCAGTACATTATTCATCTGTCCGGTATATACACCAACCAGTTCACTGGAAGACCCGTCTGCAGGGGCATTGCAGTAAGTGTTCCGAATGTCCCAGACCCGGACCGAATTGTCCATCGATGCCGAAGCGATTAAACTACTGTCGGGGCTAAAAGTAAGGCTGGTTATGTTGTCCGTGTGCCCCCTCAGCTCTTTGTAAAGAGTTCCTGAGGCCAAGTCCCACAGCTTGAGCCGCTGGTCTTCGCCTGCTGACGCCAGGTACTTACCGTTGGGAGAAAAGGCGAGCGCCAGCACGGGGCCGCGGTGCCCAGTGAAGAGACGCACCGAGTTGCCCTGCTGAGTGCTCCACAGGCGCACGGTTTTGTCCGTGGAGCCCGTTGCCAAGTAGTTGGAATTGGGGTGGAACTTGACGCAGTCCACGTCGGCCAAATGGCCCGCGTATATCCGCAGCGGGTACGTCCGATCGAAGGACCAGAGCCTTGCCGTGCGGTCGTGGGAACCGCTGGCAAAGTACAGGCTGCAGGGGCTAATATCCAAATCCCAGACAGGGTAGGCGTGTCCTTGGTACAACACAGTGTTTGTAAAACTTCCGAGGTCCCAGTATCTGATGGACATGTCCTCAGAACAAGATAAGAGTCCCGAACTGTCTGAAAGGAACCTCGTGCTATACACAGGTCCACAGTGCCCTCTCAGGATCTTCATTTCTGTGCCTGTGCTGTCATCCTCTTCCTCCTGGTCGGAGACGAGAAAAAGAAAGAAGAAAGGAATACATGTTTATGTGTTCCAGCAAATACAGGAACCACCATGAGGAAAACAGGAGGGTTACAGAAGTTATTTTAGAGGTGGCATGCTTTGTGCAACTCAGAGACAAACATTGCTAGCACGTTTGCTATATCCAGGTTAATGCTGAAGGAGATGGCAAGGTAAGGACTGCACACAAACGGGGAAAAAATAATAAAAGGAAACATTTAATGACATTTTCACACTTGCTAAAAACATATACCTGTTCTCTACTAAACTTTTGGCTAAGATGGTGAAACAGATCTCGGTATCCGATCCTTTGGTGTGGCTGTTATTGGAAATTAATCTCACAGCAGAGAAAAGGAAATGCAGGTGTCTTAAACAAAAAGCAGGAGATGAAAAGACAAAGCCTATCTGACAAGCTGTTTGCTGGACGTTCCTTCCTAGCTCCACATGTGAACAGAAACCCAATAAGGCCATATCTATTTCTCTGTGCCAGCTCCATCAGGATGCTTTCACACCCTTACCCTTCAAGAACAGCAAATGTATGCAGCTTATTTAGGTCAAATGATCTATTGTGGGGGAGGAGAAGATGAATAATCACAAAAGGGATGCTACTGGAAACTTCTTTATCCTGCAGTTCTCCAATTCGAGTGCCAGGCTACATAGTCAACAAGTAAAGGCTTTCACATTTAAAGATTTAGTGAGCTGAGCTAAAGGAATCTCCCAATGGAGGGTAAGAGTCTTTGGAGGTCTACTCCAGTAGCCCTTGACACTTAAAGGCTTCAGACTGCAAAAGTTTCAACAAATCTCAACTGAAGAGAATATCCTCGAATGACAAGCTGTGGTCTCACTGGCAGAGTGCAAGACTTGGGGTGCACCTGTGTGGTAGCTCAAGCCCCCCATTCCTCAGGACTATCAGGCAGACAGTTTTCCTCAGTATTGAAACAGTAAAACTCATCCGTAGACAATCTCTGCACATCAAATTCAACACAACCCCCCTTTGTGAGCAGCCCCTTTAATTTTTATCATCACAAGGTTTCCTGCAAAAGGAGCACTTCCTGCCCTGGGAGGAAACCCAACTCCCCAGGGCTGCCGGACAGCTGCCGGACTGCTGACGACCAGCAGGAGTCAAGTCAGCGTGCTGTGAACGGCTCTCTTGGCTGACATGTCCCATCCCTCTGACCTCAGAACTCCCAGACAATTTTGCTTCTGATTCAGCAACAGTCCTGAAAGCCTTTCTCTTCCAATGGTTTAAAATCTCACATCAGAGGTGAACAGACTGACTTAGCTAGATCCTTGCCTTTGTCCATCTCAGCTTCGTGTTTAGTAGCAGGCAGCACATTGTGTTTAGCAATGCTAATTCTCTTCAGAGTAGTCTGTGCCCATGGGAGCTTTATGATGTGGCCGGGAGCCAATTTCATCTCTAATATGGAGGTGAGAAGCAGAAACAGCAGGCTTTAGCATGCAAAGCCCCATTCTTATTCAAATTGTTTTTTCTACCTCAGATACAACATTAAGCTTGGTGGAATCCGCAGCATCTCTACGCTATGTTACCACATTAAAGGAGAGAGGCTGGTAACTGCAGCATTTTTTACTATTTAATTACAACCATAAGATTCCTGACAAGTTACCAGTGGAAGCCCGTTCCAGTTAACTATACTGTACTACAGTTTCTGTAAATTCTGCAAGTCCACGTACTTAATTTTATGCCTTCAAATTCATACAGGGCTATTTGGGCTATCTGCAAGCCCATAGTCTTTCTCACAAGCACCTATTCTCCTTTTCTTGTATTACAGTAGCAGCTTATTTGTCAATGGCTTTGTCAGCATTGAAAGCCACAGTCATATATGGTCACAGGTAGTAAATAATATCTTTGACTTCTGTTTGACACCCACTTACAGTAAAAGCTGCACACTGCTGTTACAGTTCATCGAAAACATCGAACCTATAATGATTCTGACTCACTACATTTTTCCCTTTCCTCCCTATCCAAGTTAGTCTGCTGCCCAGATGAACAAAGCATCTGGATGTGCAGCCACTGCCTTGCAAAATTAAGCTTTGTTTCTTTGGCAGATCAAGCAAACTCTTCCTTGTATCCCACAGCTACTACCATGTAGGTGAGGATTTGCAGCAACTATAGAAAAGTTGCAACCTAAGTAATAAATCAGCAGGGAGGCAGGGAATCCTTCCTCATGATGTTTTGTCACGATTTGGATTTCACATGCTGGGTGTTCTCCGTGGATATAATGTATCACTGGGCACTACCCAGATATCCATTAGCTCCCTTCTGAAGTAGTTGCTGCTGCAGGTTAGCACGGACACTTTGTATTTCCTTAGAAAGAACAAGAAATGAAATGATATAAGCATATTCTAATCAACAATCTGGCCATACAATAAAACCTTTTATTATTTGAACTATTCATTTTGAAAAAGAGAACTATAAAAACAGGTTTTAAGTAATACGTTAGAACTGGAAAACCTACTGACACTTCTAAAACGAGTTAAAAAATAATTTCAGTATTTAAGAGTCAACAAGAAATCTTACTGAGCAAGTACAAGACAAACTGTATTATTAAGAAACTGAAAAGAACAAAAATGTTGGCATGTTTTGCAACACAGGATACCTTCCAAGGGATATACCTATGGACAGACCGGCCAACTCTTCAGCTTTTACTTAAATAAGTAACTAATTTTTGTGTAACAGCCATTTGGACCCAGAAAAATTTACTGCAAATTCATTTAACCTTGTGAGCAGCACACATTTCCTATCTAACAAAAATCATCTTTCACCCAGAATAAGCCTCAAGGGAATGAATGAGCCTCAAAAACCAACAATAACCTCAAAGAAACCAAATTAAATCAAATCTCACCCCACCTACGCCCCCCCCCCCCCCCCCCCCTCTTTTTTTTGGCTAACCAGTAACAAGTTTCCCTGTCTGTCATGTCTCTTGTCCAGAAGTGCTCCTAAGATGCCAAAAGGGAAGATCTCTTAGCAGCCTACAGTAGGTACCGCCTAGCAGGAGCTCATGAGGGAGTAGATATGATGGCTCTCTTTGCAGGACATGCCTTACTGCTTCTTCCAGAATTCCTTCCCATCTGCTACTCACCAAGGTGTCAGCACCATCTCTACTAGTTATCACTTGGAAGGGCCACTGCCATTTAAAAGCAGAGCTGAAAGAAGAGTCGAGCCTTAGCCTTCACAGAATTTAAAGGCTGCCACTTTTGTGGCTTGGAACAGAAAGTATTATTTCCTGTTGTTGATTTATGTAGTACCAGCAACGAGCATGGCAAAATGGCACAGAGACAAACAGTAAGTTAATTTGTACAGCTTCAAAGCCACATTTTTATACTGGATCTTAAGTGATACTATAAAGTGGCATTTGTGAGATGCTACTATAAAGAAATCGGAATTACTTTATCCCAAAATAGTAAGACTCCGATTTCCAAGAAACTCGACAACAATGGTAAAGTGCACTGAGGCATCACACTAAGCAAAACACTCTAAAACTACCCTTAGTAGATGATTTTGACCTTAGTGACACAAAGGCTTTTACATGGACTAGAAAAACCCATAATTTTCTAATACTTTTTTTCAAATCTCAACTTCATTTATATATATATATCTGTATGTACAAAAGAATGTGGTCTTAGTGCCACCCTGAAGACAGCCACTGAAACCAGCAGAATTTTAGACTTCTATATCTTCATAAACAGAAGGACCTCCTTTCTTGCAGCAAATCGGAAGCCAAGTTGAAGATTATTTCAGGCGTCACTATTTAAACACGGTATCCCAAGCTAATTACACCATAGAGAAACCAACCAAAACAAACAACATTTAGAAACCTTACAAAACCCAGCCAAGTTTAACATCCTCACAAGTTATTCTACAGAGCTCATTGAAGTAATGTCAAACAAAGTTCAGAATTTCTGTTCTTTCTCAAAGTTTTCATCAGATTTATTGCTGTGAACTGCTGATCAGGCCGCAGCACTGATCTGAAGCACAGACCCTGTTCAAACTGAGCTGTGCTACTGACAGCTGCAGCCCTGTTTGGGATGGTCTTATTTGGGCTTAATATCTACAGCTTTCACTACAGTGGCACTGTTGGCCTGTTTTCATTGGGTATTTTCACTGAGGGCTCCCAGATGAAAGAATTTATTTGCTTTGTAGTCAAAAAGCTTTCATTCGCATTTGGGACACGTAACCCACAGCGCATTCAGATTGGTATCCTCCCTTAACTCTGAACTCCTGATCAGGTCACTATTTGTTTTCTCAGTGGTGGGAGTTACTCAGGGCAGTGATGACTTTCATCTGTGCTGACCGTTATTTTGGTTGAGATCTGTGCAGAAATACTGAAGGATATACAAAGTATTAAATAACCAACAAGAGCCATATGCACTCTAGCTTCTATGTCTGTTTTATAATATAAATATTATGTGCAAGTATGTGCCCACGTGACAAAAAAAACCCAATACACACTTCTGATAACGTGTCAGTATCTCACTTTTCTGTAGTCTGGAGCCAAAGGAGGTGACCTGCTGATTTATCAGATAAATTCTCCTCTGTTGCCATGTATCCTATGAACACTTGCAGCTTATTATGGAAACAAGTCCACAGCTCCTTCTTGGGCTAGTCTGACCCACTTACCTGCTCACTCTGCAGAGAGTTAACCTGGGAAGCAGTGAGAATGCTGCTGTGTTATCTTACCTGGATGCCTTCCTCAAGTTCTGAAGCTAACAAAGCAATCCCTAACCACAGATCTCTGCATACCAAAAGCTCTCTGAACTCTTCCAAAATAAACAGAATCCTGCCACTAGGTATTTTTTGAGAGGGGAAAACAGTAGAAAGAAAAAGATGTTTCTCCTGTTAAACACTCAACACAAGAACAAATGAAGCTTTTTTTTTTTTTTTTCCTTCAAGAGAGGAGTGATTAAACAAAGGAAGAGTCAAAAACTCTGATCTTTAACCAGATATAAGATGTTACGTGGGCAGCTGTGGCAGAGGGGAGGAAGGGCGTGACTAGAGGACAAAAAAAAGAAGAGTAAACTAGAAGATGCTATCTAGCCTGACATGTGAAGGCACACACGTCCCTGTCTGACTCCAGAATGCGAAGCTGATGAATTTTCTACGCTACAGACTCCTTGAGACATTTTGCATAATTTTCCCGTGCTATCTCTTCACCTCTGCCTAAGGTGAGTCCTACAGTTTTGCACTTAGGCATCCCTCCTTCTTCCTGAGGCCTCAGACTAGACTCCCTTGTCTCTTTCCTTACTTTGTCTTTATTTTCCTCTTGCTGCATCTCTCCCTTTCACTCCACCCTTCTGACTGGTTGTTCTGAGCTGCTTTCCTCCTAGTTGTCCTACACCACTGTGTTTTTACTGCCTGCATCTCCTTGTTTCTTCTTTCCATCTGTAAGAATGCTCCATGCTAATGGAAGAGAGCCTTCTCCAGTCACCTGTCCTTGCTGGGCTGCCTGTGTAAAGTCATCCATTCACAGATGGATGGAGGAGGAAAATCAGCACTCGGGACTAACAAACTATGACCCGAGTATAAACTCATCGCATCTCCTGATTTAGGTGGACTTGTTTTGGCAGGGGGAGTTGGACTAGATGATGTCTAATGGTCTCTTCTAACCCCTACCATTCTATGATTCTCTGATCTCAGTGCAGCATTTACAACCACTGCAGGAAAGAACAGGGATGAGAACAGGCTACAAAATTTGTGCATCAAGGCAGATAGATAGGTTATGGAACAGCCTCACACTCTCCCAAGACGTTACTAGATACTCCCCAATGCATGTCCAAAATACCTCAGCAAAAAGGGTAGGGGGTGGGGGGAAAAGGGGGATCCAGACCTCCTCATCCAGGATGTCACAAGCCAGCCGAATGCGGGACACATCAACGAGGTGGGGCTCGGATTTTAACTTCCTGGCACGCAGGCTCCATAGCTTCACACACGAATTGTCAAACCCAGCAGCAAGCAGCTTGCTGTTTGGTGAAATCTCTGCGGTGTTCAGCAGCTGTTCTGTGTTATAGAAGGCATAGAAACAGATGGTGGTTAAGGAAGGGGGCCCGTCCTTGACGCGTTTAATGCTGTCCTGCAGTAAATCCAGCGCTGCCTCGTTCTGTAGGATGGATGCTGGCACGTCGCTGGGCTCCAGGCCGTTGCTCTCGCTGCGCGAGGAGCTGCCCCCGGCGTAGAGCTGGTAGTCAGTCCTCTTGGCGGGCTGCACGTCCAGGTGAATGTGCAACATCAGGACTTTGCACAGGGCGTTGTTGTTGTCACTTTGGAGGTAGCGAAGAAGGTAGTTGTAGCTGTCCTCTTGAAGGCGGATGACGTACTTGTTGTCCAGAAAAGCCCGGAGCTTCAAGTTGGACAGGATATCTTGAATAGTCATGGTTGTCTGCAACTGCTCAATGATATCCTTCTGGCTGGCATTCTGCAAGAACATGCCATGGAAGCGGCTGTAAAAACTGTCCACTGTGCTTTTCAGGCCATTCTGGACCATGTTCAGATGGAGGTAGACGAAGAGGGGATACAGAAGAGGCATCACTTCATGGCTGTGCTGAGAATCTGAATCTATATTAAAAAAAACCAATGAACTTTGAATGATTTCTCAAGCCACTTTCTACCGGGAATAAAACAGAGCAAGGACAACTACTGGAAAAAGCCCTGACATCAAAGTGGCATCAGAGAGCAAGCAAGAGGAGACTTTTGTCAGCATATCTAAGTCAACCTCTTCTGTCACCTAAAGGGAATACACAGTAACCTATTACAGATCTGAAGAGGGATTTTGAAGTCAGTGATGTAAAATACAGATTTCAAAACACTTTTTAGGTGCAAGACAGCTAATAAAATAACATTTCATCAAATACATAACAGCTGAATCTTCCCTCTACGAAGAAAAACTACACCCTTTGTTTATTGGAATACATGGACTTTTAAATTTACTCCTTATGTTTAAGAAATAGTATTTAAAAAGTTTAAGGCAAAATTATTTACCTAGCTTGTGTGGGCTTGGAGTTTTGCTTCCCCCCCCCACCCCGCCCCGCTTCAGCTTCAATAAAACTTGCATGTGGTGCTTTGGATGGAATCAATTTATCTTCAGGGGAAAGGAAGCTACAGTTTCCAAAACGGGCTGCAATATGCTGGGCTCTTGTTTCATTGCTGTGCCTGCTCATGTGCACACTTTCTCTGGCTGCCAAGCCAAATCCCAGGGGTAACTCCTAGTACACGGTGTAACAAACTTCCCATTCCTCTGTGCCATTTCTTGGGGCTGTATTTCCCTCCCACCTTCGGGGGCTGCAGGAAGCTGCAAGGAGGGAAGCCCTGCCACAGAACACCATGGCAACATACAGGGCCACAACAACGAGTTCTCAAAGGGAAAAAAGGTCCAAATGACTGGAAAAAAACAGGCATTGATGACTCTCTGTTTCTTTTCAACTTGTTCTTCCCTCCTGCCACTCACTAACGCATTCTATTTCCCCCCCCGCTTTTCCATCAGCTTATTTTTCCCCTCCTGTTGAGTGCTTTTTCAGACCTTCTCTGGTCCACACTGCACCTCTCTCTCATTTCTACATGAGTAACTACACAGTGTGTGTGGGGAGTGCCTTATACATATGCGTTTGCACAGTTAAGCATCATTTTCCTTTCTGTCCCATTGAAACTGGGCCAAAGCCAGTGAAGTCAGTGGTCTGTACACAGTAAAAGCTCTAAACAGCCAGCAGCTGCTCTTTTCCTTGCAGGTGCTCTAGTCCAGCAATGCAAAAAGGGGAAGGACCTCATTGTAGCAGGGGAAAATAGGAAAGAGATGGGAAGTTAGCAGAAACAAGAATGAAGAAAACATTTCCTAGGAACATATGAAAAAAGGTCACGAGAGGTGGGTTTTCTGGCCTTGAAAAAAATAAAGAGGTATCCAACCACTGCCTTCAGCACCCAGTGGGATATTATGGAGGAAAAGGAGCCAGCCTCTTCTCAGACTTGCTCAGTGAATGGACAAGAGGCAAGCTACTGCAAAGGCAATTCTCAGCACATCACCCAGCCCTGCAGCTGGGGCCCAGAGGTGCACAGCAATCTCTACACTTTTTGATTTTCAAAACCTTGCTGTACAAGGCCCTGAGCAACTAATGAAACTCTGATCTCAGCCTGCTTTGAGCAGATGGTTGAACTAAGGACCTCTAGAGTAATGCCTAACAGATTCAGTGGTCCTAGTCCCCTGCCTGCTCCTCACTGCCCCTTGGGGCAGGCATCACAGGAATGGGAAGTGTCCTTCTGTGCCTTATGCCTGGCAAGTTACTCCCGGGCAGAAATAAAAGCATTTCACAGGTGTAAGAAGTCAAAAGTAAGCAAGAGAGACAAATAAAATGAAAACAGTCAACCTGAACACCAAACCCACGTCTAGCACTTCCCCAAGGAGTATTTAAACCACTGAAGAGAACAATCTTACTTCTAAAAAATTACATTGTAAGAATTTACCTGACAAGCTTAAGTGCAATGGTGTTGAACTGCTAAGTGTCAAGGCTGAGAACTGACTATTTTCTGCCTTCCTCCCTTTCCTTTCAACAGCTATCAGGAATATTAATCCTAGTGTTATACACACTGAGATAAAATTCCTACCCTAGACAAATGTAGAAGTGCCCAAAGGCAAGAGGGGTGAGGCAACCTCACCTCCCTCAGTATTAGTCCCTAAATTCTTACCTGTTTTATCCTCCAGACATTTAAAGACTAATAGAAAAAAATATAAGGACATTCCCTGGATAACCTTTTTTTTAATTATTAAATCCAAGAAAAGTAATGACTGTCTTCTGCATCACACTACAGAATGAGTTTTTTAACATTTTGTCATATACCTCTGGTCTCAAAGCCAGTTACAGATGAATTTAAGGGAAAATATTCTCCCTAAAAAATCTAAACCATCATAAAAATACAACAATTATGAATAAAATTAAAACCACTGAACTAGAAGACAGCAGAGAACTACAACCATTTCCAAGTTACCTGCCTTTCACATAAAACACACTAATATTCCTCTTGTCCTGTCAATGTGTGCTTTGGCATAGAAGAACCTAAAAAAGTCAGATGTTTGGATAAGAAAAGACAAACAGTCAGCTGTTTACAACAGCCAAAGGTACTCAGCACTCACGCAGCAGTAACAAAAAAGAAAAATTAAATATTTCTAATGGTAGTAACTGAAATCTCAAAACCAGAAATGAAAACATTATTAAGAGACAATATTCAATTTTATTATGTTGTTCTTTACTCATTGCACAATGACAAAAAAAAAAATCATCTCCTCTCTTCTTCCTTGCTTTCTCATATTTACCTGTGAGAAAATTGCGTAGTCGTCCAAACTGTACTTCATATTGTTGTGGCTCTGCCACGCAGGGAGCTGCAGACACAACGTTGGCACAACCAGATTCAGACTGGACTGTAAAATAAGTAAAAATTAAATAGGGATTTGAGGATTTTTTCCATGTGTGTCTGGAAAAAAAGTTTCTCATAACATCCAAGGTAACACAGCCACCAAGATGGCATCTGATCTTTCAAATCGTCCAAGGATGACATCTAAACATGGCATTAACAACCTAGACAGAGCATGAATGAGAAAGTACATCAAAAGCTTAAAAATCCCCTCTAAAAATCTCAGTAACTCACTTGCTCCCCCCCAGGACACATTCTTAAGTTTTCAAATACAACCTTAAGTCCCCAAAGAAATTCAGAGTAACACCGTCACAGATCTCTTAACAGTTATCCAAGACACTCAGTGTTTTTGCTGCTTTCCAGTCACAAAAGATGACGAAAGCAATCTACAACTTTCTCCAAAACAAAGTTTTTTTTTCAGGTGTACCAACCAACCATTGTGGACAGGTGGTTTGCAGTGACACTATCTCAAGAGTCTCATATTCCTTGTCCCAGTCATTATCATTGACAACAAATGATAATTCATTATCATTTACTAGTCTCCCAGAGGTGGAGGTGAAAACACACTGAATCTCCAAGCAAACAGTTTTTAATTAAAATGTGTCCTTCTTCCTGAGGATTTTAAGTCAAACTGTAGCTGGTATTTGACCACAAACCTAGCTGCTAGTTTCCCAATGTGATGTTAAACTGATTCTCAGAACCAGTATCAACTCTGGTAAAAACAGTCATGAACTATTTAGAAAAAACTTTATCTCTAGCACTAAACCTTTGCTTTTCTGCTAAACTCTGAGAATCCAACGGGAGACTTTGTGTAAGTTTACAGACACCCATCAACATACCCGAAAAGCATATGCATATACTAGTGATTAGAAATGGAACTTACACAATTTAAAATTTACAAGCTACAGAAACTAATATGGTTATTTTTCTACTCCTAAGAAGAGCATGGAGTTTCACTGTTTTGCTTTCCTAATTTTTGTTTCAACTTGAAACTGTTTTCCCCCGATATAACTTATTTTCATTATTCTCGCTTTCAACTCCTTCAACATCTTTCTCAGTCTCTCTTTGCCTTCATACTCCTGACTGGTCACTTTTTGTTCCAGCATTTGGCTTGTGCACACAGGCACAACTCTAGACAGTCCTGGAAGTCTATAAACAACATCATCAAATGCTCACATGCTAAAGAGAGATAAGCCAGCCTCCAGCTCGTCTCAATGCCTCTAATTAAAAAGAGATCAGCACATGGTGTGCAGGCAGCCTGTCGCTATTCTTCTCTCTGGTAAGACACAAGTCTATCTTCCTGAAGCTTATAGAAATACAGGAGCTATGTTTAACAACTCTCCAGGGCAAGCTGAATTCAGCTTTGGAAACAGAGAGCTGGGCTGTGCTCATCATTCCCTCATGGGAAAAAACAAATACAGATTCTAGCATCAATACCGTATCTTCTCTTGAATCAATTTAGAAATAAACAAATACAGCTTGTTGAAAACTACAGATGCACTACACTTCCCACAGACTGGCTGCTGCAGAAACGCAAAGCTGGTAAGAACTCCAGGCTCACACACTGGTATTACTTAACAGCTACAGCAAAGAACTCTGCTGTTTGGACTTTAAAATTTAGTATAATCAATATTCACTGTAAGTAAACTACACGCATACGCATGCAGTAACTCAAAAATGCACAGTGAGTTTTCAATGTCACCCACTCTAGTCTCTGTAAAATCAAAGAAAAGCAAAAATACAAGAGCCTGTCTTTTATGTCGTCACAGCATTACATACAAGAGTCAGCTCTTCACAGAGTTCTGGTGGCCTCCCTTCAGCAGGAATGGGAATGACTTGCCACCTTGCTTATGCCGTGCAAGCACGACTTACTATCCTTGCCTTTATGAAGTGCTCCCTTTATGCCACCTAGTTAATTTTCTCTGCATAAACAACTCCAAATTGAAGTTGTATTTCGTGCTTCAGAAAGAGAAACACCACCTTTGTCTACCTATCCTGGAACATTCTGACTTGGGCAATTATTATGCCTTACTCTTTCAGTAAAAATTCTGGAGCTTATTCACATCAAGTAAATGGTAAATGAACCTTACAGACAGTTACTACAAGTTCAAATTCTAATCTTTTCCTTCACAAAACTTTACACCAACCAGAACTGCAAACAGGATCAAGAGCTCAACTAATTCCAAAACAAGAGTAAATCTCCAGGGATATTTTCTCCTAGTGGAAGTAAAACACTGGACATATCCTTCTCATACATTAATACAACTACTGTAATTTCTTTTCCGTCTTCCCCAATGGTCCCTAAGAACATCCATCCCTATGTGTTGATAGTGTCCTACAGGCAGTATTACAGGAACTCTTCCTTAATCACTCATTCTGGCCTCAAATACTCTTCTAGCTTTTTACAGGGATATTGGACAGTCATGAGGAAGCTCTGGGCTGTTCTTTACTGTAGATGCGATTGCACTGGGTGCTAGATAATCTCATCTGAGCATCTTTCCCCATGAAAGGTTGGGCCAAATGATCTTTCAATGTCCCTTCCAACCTGTGCTCTCTATCTTTCTGTGAAAACACAGCTGTACACATGTAGTATGTATATGAAGCCATAGAGAAGTGATGAAGCAAGGAGACTCTGGAAGATGACAAAAAGAAATGCTGAGTTAAAACTACCAAATGACCAACAACAGATGACAGTTCTCACTGTGAAAGGAGAAATGAAAGAATTGAAGACAGAAGTAAGCATCTCTCTCACTTATACAGGCTTGTTAACTTAGGTCAAACAAAAGAAGAGAGCTGAACAGAAAAAGCAATACGAGTTTTGTTGAAGAACAAGCAAAAACATCTTCAGAAAAAAAAATTCTGGGATCTTTCCCTGAAATACATGCAGGCTCTAGAACTTGGTCAGTTTTTATTCAGTCCGCAAAACTATGATGACTGTAGCACAAAGTATTTTCAGCCTCTTTTGTTCGAATAAGTACAAGCTGGGTTTTTCTTTGCCGGCAGTCAGTTGTGGAACTGCAGCATACTGACTGCCAGCTTACTATGAACATGTTCGACAAGAAGCAGTAAACAGCTGAATATATGAAGGCAGACCATTTTCAGTTCTAATGAAAACTGATGACTAAGTTCTGAATCACCAGCCACAACCCCTTGCACTGGGGCAAGGGGATACAGAGTATACAAGCTAACAAGACAAAACTCAATCACACGCTCATTCAAACTTTTTCTTCTGCATGAGACCCTCTGGGAACGTGAGGGCTTGCAATTCAATTCATCTCTCTTCAGACAAAAGTAATTCATCTTTGGATTATAACTATAGCAAAATACTCGACAGGTGGAAGGAGCTATTTTGGCATCCAGTCTTATCTAGCTAGAAGCACAGAGTTATACAGCAACTAAAGTTTTGTCAAATCAAATTTTATCACTAAGGTCTCCACCGCCCTTAGCCTGGGATACTGTCACAATCGAAGCAGTTTCGTAATCAGAATCCTCCTTGCATTTTCACCCAAAGGTCAGCCCAGTATTTTCTATTACTTTTACAAGTAAATTTAACCTTTATAACATCCACATTGCTGGCACCCTTTTAATATTTGTACACAATCAAGCAGTAGTCTAGTTTGATATAGTAGAAAAAAGTGATTACAGTGAAGACTGTTAAATAGAATTTGAAAAGCAGGTAGTCTAACATGATTCAGAAGCCTTTAAGAAAGATGAGAAAGCGCATGCAGGGAAACAAACCATCTCATCCACTGAAGGGTTGTTTTTGGTTTTTTTTTTCAAGTGACAGCTTGGAGTTTTCACAACTAGAAAGTTGAAACAGCCTTTGTCACTTTCATTTCACACCACATAGTTGTCCTGGAGTACAAAGACACAATAGATTTTTCTACATCTGCTTAACTCTTCATCTCACCTCCACCCCAAAGCACTACAACTCACCAGACTTCACGTTCTTTTGGATATACCACACGTGTTTTCCACAACCACAACCTGCTATTTCAGCCTGTTGATTCCCTAACCATGAATCTCACCTTCTTACACTTTCATCCACGTTTTCATTCTTCAGAAGTTCATAACTCACCAAATTCACACTGGGAAAATTCTTGGTTTGTTTTTTTTTTACCAAAAGGAGAGCTGTCCATACATGCGGAGACATTAATGTAACTACCAACTTGTCACAATTCTGTCAAGAGCCATGTGTGGAAAACATGACAAGATTACCTGTGAGATTAGCTGCCATCTCTTCAGCAGTCTGACACAGCCTCAGCCCTTGTTTTAGGGGACCTTCTGAGTCCACATACTGACGGCGCTTGAGGTAGCAGGACACTGCCATCTGAATCTGTTCTGTGCGTACGCGTTTCATGACCTCAAAAGAAAAGAAAGAGATGATGGGGCTCATACTGTGTTGGCACGTCCTAAGACCGACAGAAAACAAATGGCTTAGTATTGTCATCCCTAAAGTAAAACAACTTCATTACTCAAGTATGAAACAAACCTTGAGGCACATGCCTCTCAGAACTAAGGTATTAATGAGAAACTTGGAATCAGACTCATGAAGATATTTCTGCTGCCTAATTCTACTAATTTCATTGAGGAATACAAAATACTTTTGAGGATTCTGCACTAAAAACTGCAGTGGTGAGCTGAAATCTCTGATCTTGTTAAAAACCAACTGATAAAAGGGGATGTTGCTCCACTTTGCTTTTTACAGTAGCAGTTTGGGTATTCTTCAGTCATTTTCTGATTCTTCTGCTTTGACCAACCAATAGAACAATACCAGAATAGTCAAGGGAATGACAAATTAATATACAGGAAGGAAATTTCAGCATCATAATGCCTTAAGTAACATACCTGTTTAACCCACTTGAGGAGTTCAAGAAGCAATAGCTTATTGCGTGAACTTAAAGGTTAGAGACACACTTCTGGCACTTCAGTCAGCTAAGTCCCCAGAAAAATAACCCAGGGAGATTACAAACAAAAGCAGAGCCCTCTACCTTTTTTGCCTGCCCCCATCTATCTAGACTTTTCTCCCACAAAAGTTAAAAACAAAAAAAATCCTTTGAAGTTTCCTTTATGTAAATTTTGACAGCCCTCCTCACTGCTTGGTAGTATCCCAAAACTTTTGGTTTTGGGAGCCTGGTATTACCTTTCAGCTTCAATTAAACCTCAGTAATATGAATGACACAGAACCTTTGCTGCTTGAGTAGGCCCTGACTGCCACCAATCCTTCATGACAGCCATCAATTTTGTACAGATGTTTAGATAACCTAAATGTCTTTAAATAAAGCAGAACTAAGTAACGGTTATATGCTACAGAATAACAGGTACTAGCTTCCTCAAGACAGTTCTACACCTTACAGCCCCACTGCCTCAAGACCTACATACATTTTACAAGTGCAAGTGTTTTCTGGTTTGAGTAGCTAAATCTGAAAAGCTGTGTTTCTTTGGAAAGACAGACAAGGATGCCCATTCCTCTCCCTTGTAAAAACCATATTTCTAACAAAATGACAGTTTAAAAAACATAATCATAAATGAGCCTTTTCTAATATCCATGTACACTTTAGTGCTTATCCCAGTTAGAAGAATAAGCCCTCTGTGGAGCTCCCAGTAGATGGAGATACAAGGTTTCAGTAAAAGTTAGTTAAAACTCAGATATGTGGAACTGCAAACCCATATGCTCTGGGGAGAAGCTTAAAAAGATTTCCATCTCCTTTCACAGGTGAAATAACTGTTGAGGGTGTGGAAGGGGCATCAACAGGCGTGGAGCCTTCAAAGCATTTCCAGACAGATCTATTAAAATAATGGGTTTCAACCACAACTTTATCCACTCCAAAAGCAAACTTCCTTCTCATCTTCCTTGCAATTAAAGAAACTATATTTGAGACTTACACTATCTCAATTACAACACATTTTCTTCTGCACAAAATTGCAGGAAAGACAGAATTCTAATGAATAAAGGGTGGCCACCAGGATGGGCCAGCATTTTAGCACCCTCCTAAAACACACCCTGAACTAAGCTTCACTATGTATTACGTTGCCACTCTGCATTTCAGGTGGCAGCACGGACTCACACACAAGCGACTTGCCTATCTCAACACTAACACCTCTGCATGCTGTCTGTCACACCGCTTAGGTTTGGGTAGAAATTTCACTATATTTGAGATGCTTTCACACATGCTTACTTCAGGTCTAGAAACCATTTTGGAGAGTTTGCATCTAGATTGTTGTACTTGGCTTATAATCCAAAAGACATTCGCTCCCAAAATGGTATGGAGCAGATCCAACTAAATATTTCTGAAGTGGTTTAGCCAGTCAAAACCATGGGAATGAGCCTCAGGTCTGTGGTTCAATTGCAAAGAAAGCACATCTAGAAATATCCGTGACCATACTTTTTTGCTTCAGTTACAGGATCAATTTGCACTAGGTTAGATTTGGTGAGAAAATCCTTATTCATTGTGGCCCAGCATG
Organism: Urocolius indicus; assembly: GCA_013401255.1. Lineage (NCBI taxonomy): Eukaryota > Metazoa > Chordata > Aves > Coliiformes > Coliidae > Urocolius > Urocolius indicus. The sequence goes on along the minus strand of WBNH01007862.1, from coordinate 374,170 downwards.
CATGTACAGATAAACTCAAATGCCTCAGACTTATAATGGATTGGAAAAACTGAAAACTGGTGTGAAAGATGCAGAAATCCAGAGCACGGTTTGAAATTACAGCAACAAACAAGAGGAGCACTGAGATCAGCCTTTTCAAGCTGCTGAACAAGCAGATGATCAACAGAAAAAATGGTAAGTTTTAATCAACAGGCCAAAAAAAAAAAAAGAGCAGTATGTTACCCAGTAGTTTCAAATTCTAACATCAACATTGGACACCTTAGTGCCGAGAAAGGAGCAGCTGCTGGCAGATGATGCCAGTCCAAGTTTACAGGATAACAAGGAAGCCCCAGTTTCTACAGACAAGATTAGCAAGGTCATGTTTGCAGCTGCTTTACGCAATCTGCAGTTTCTTGCTGCCTTCACGTACCTTGTACACTCCTCCCAGTAGTCACAGCAGCGGGTAACAATGCTCGAGGAGATCTCTTTCCCTATTCCCAGATGACAGAGCACAAACTACCTTACAGGAAATGCTTCTTCACCAAGAAAAACCCATTGGCATCAGACACATTATCACCCCTATTTCTATTTCAGATCTTTCTATTTCTATTTCACAATGCTTCTTCATTCACTTTGCCTTTACACTTCACAAAAAGCAATGTCACAGGAGCACGGAAAGCGTTCATTAAAAGTGCAACAAGAGCAAACTCAATGCTCTTACAAATATTCTGTATCAAGCTCTCAAAATGAAGACTGTATCATAAAATAAAACTAAGGACAGCCTGCCAAAATGCCTTTAGCTGGGTTCAAGCTGAGCCAGGTCACAACAGGTCAGCAATGTAGAATTTAAAGGCAAAAAGGGGCAAGACTCTCATTTTAACCTCCAATCAATTTTAAGACTCTAGCTCTCATCACTGAAGATCTCTCTAAAACATGAAACAAAACGAAATTATTCTAGTGATTCCTGTCTACGCCTGTAGAGAGTTTGAAGCAACTATTGAGAAGTCTCAGGTGCCTTGTTCTTCTCAAATAGCCACCAAGAACAATAAATACCAATGCTGTTAACTAATTGTACTGATAAACAAAATATATCAGGAAAGACAGAAGAAAGATCACATCAGGAGTCTGCACAGCTTGCATGCAGTATCTTCTGCAGTGTCACAAATTGGAGCACCCCCCAAAAAAGGATATGAGGTTACTTTTTTTGAGGAACCAAAACCACTGAAGAAACACAGAGGAGAGGCTGATCATACAAAACACATCATAAGTTCTTCTTTCCTAGAAAAGCTGGAAGTTAGCTGTATACTAAGCACTGTGCCAAGGAAATTAACTTTTCTGTGTATGCGACCTCCCAGATAAAGGTTTAAGGTGGATTCCACGGCCTTGAAATACTATCAAAAGAGGCATATGAAAAAGAGCTTGAAAACCAGCACTGGAAATGCTGCTTTTAAACTCTGCATTCCTATCCTGACACTATGACAGCAATCCCTTCCAACAGGCTGAAAAAAGACCTGTGAGAAGAACCAAAGACAAGCAGCCTTAGAAAACACGATAAACAACAAAACAATCCACAGAAGCACATTTTGACCATTTGCTACTGAGAACGATCTCAGGCCTCAGTTGTGGACAGCCAAGTACCATCTTTTACCTCTTATCACTACAGTTGAAACGTGGGCTCTACCAACACCACCAAATCACCAAATTTTTTATTTTGTGACATTAATTTAGTCCAAGAATCACAAAATTTCAGAATAAACAAGATAAGGCTAAAGAGGTACAAAGGTGATTGTGATCCTAGAGCAGACAGACTTCATACAAACACCACCTGCAGTTCAGAAGAACAGACAAGTAAACAGTACCAGCGCACAGGGAGACGCAGTGTGTCAGTGGTGCAAAACAGGGACAGCGCTGCAGAGAGCAGGAACTACGGAGAAGGCTTTTGCCTGAGCAGTGGCGTCAATGGCAAAGAGGCTGAGAGGCAGAAACAGTTGTGACTTTACAAGTGCCTGCATCCATTTGCACGGGACCTGGATTTGGCTCACCGTCTAGGGACTAAGCTTTGCCAATTCTACGGTGCTTTTTTTTTTTTCCCCCTTTCCACCCCCGAAGCCAGAGCCAAACTGCGTGGGATCTCCTCTGCGTTACCTGGGCAGGACGTGCTTCCCTTCTCCACCCACCTTACCCCGTACAGCCTCCACCACCTAAACCTTTCCTTCTTTCTTTCTCCTCCTCCCCAGAGCCTTTAGGCCCTGCCACCGGAATCCCGGGCCAAGGCCCCGCGAGGCTCCCGCGGATCGCCGCGCCCGTCCCGAACGCGCCGGGGCTGCCGCTGCCGCCGGGCCGGTGAGAAGCTGCGGGGCGCTCGCTGAAGGGACGCAAAAGTAAAAAGTCCTCTCCTCTCAGGATTAAGGGGAAAAAGAGAAAGCAAGAGAAGTGGCGCGATGAGATGCGGCTTAATTAAACCCCCGCACTTTTCAAGGGGGGAAAAAAAACCATGAGGACGGTAACGAGGAGAGCCCACCCGCCACCTCCGGGCGCGGGGAAGGCGCCACATCCCTGGCGGCCCCCGGGGCTGCCCCCCTTAAAGGCCGCGCCCCAGGCCCGTCCCGCCGCCCGCGGCTCCCCCCGCAGCCCGCCGGCCTCCCGGGATCCGCCTGCCGCGCCGCG